>JAVJIF010008129.1:0-198860 GCA_038442645.1 Agave tequilana
ATCTTCTCATGTAAGCTAGCTTTCTCACCAGATCATTACTCTGTGTGTGTGTGTGTGTCTAAAGTTCTCTCCACTAAAACAAAAGGGAATTTTCAATTACTTATTATATATTATAATTATTGTCTAATGATCCATTATCAATATCAAAGAAAAATATTAATCATAATTAAATGAGGCGGGTGTTGCAAACTCGTACACATACACACACCATATGTATATACATCGATCCATGTATACACTTGTGTATGCATAAATATCCTTTTATTTAACACAATTAATATATATTCACAAATCTTGAATTTCGAGAAAATTTATTTACTTCAAATTCCCACTTAATCGTATCAAAATTATAATTAGATGGATAATCAAATAAATTTTCATAGTATAATTCAAAATTTGCATTATTTAACACTAATTCATGATTAAAAAAATCATAGCATTCTAGTTATCGGTTCTAATTATTTGGTATTATCTTATAAGTAGAATTTAAAGTATTAATTAGGATTTTAAAATTTGAGTGTTATAGAGGGTACTGTAGCAAAACTTTCCTAATAACATTGGTAATACTTAAATCACCAAACAGTTAATTTTGTAACCCAATTTTTTATTTACACTTTTATATTATTAATCAAATACCGTAAAATAAAATATACATTTTACTTATGATTTCATATTACTAATAAAAAATCATAACACTTATTTACACAAATCTCAAGTCCTCGTTACACTTTCACATTTACCATTTTCCTCTACCACTTGCACTTTTTTCCTCTCGCCAGCAGCAAATCAAGGCACAAATGTGAAACTTATCATAAAACTGTCGCATAGCATGTGTTACGACAATAATGATCAAAGTGGTCCCTTCATCCACTGTCCCCCTCGCCCTCCCGGGTCGGCTCCATCCTCTATCAGATCACCGGGACCCACCTCCCATGCTCCCCCGCTCCTCACAAGCCTCAATCCACAACCAATAGAAATATTATTTCCTCCACGAGTATCTGACCTCCACGTGTATCTCAGGATCCGCGAAAGCCCAAGTGACACTGCGTTCTGCACGCGTGTCCAACGTTGGACGCGGGAGCAGCGCGCAAGACTGTACACCGGATCGCACCCAAAAGGCTATGACGTCACTACAGTCGTCACCCGCCCGAGCAATGTCACGTCGGAAATGGCCGACCGCTTGTCGTTAGACTAGTTACCGTCCCCAGTGGCACTCTCGTAATTTCTTTCTGTGAAAATGGCCCTTCCAGTCCCAATCCACTGAGGGGCATTCTAGGGATTTCGCATGCATAGTCTGCAGACTGAGGAATTATTATTTTTAAACTAAATAAATAAACCTTAAACTACTATTATCCTTTCTGCAGCGCGAAAGGCCAATACCTTATCATCCTAAGGCGGGGCCGCAAGTCGGCACGGGATCCGGGACAGCTGTCGCGTGAAAAATCTGCAATTTTCAGAAAAAAAAGCAGGTAGAGCAAAATAAAAAATTAGAATAATCAAGTTTTAAGTGGTTTTTAGAGATCCACGTAACCCCCGCGGTCCCGTCACCTACCCAAATAAGATAGCTCACAGCCCAATAGAAAACGAGAACCAAACTTACTGCTCCACTAAAAACGGAGAGGAGAGAGACAGAAAGAAATTATTATTATAAAGCGAGAAAGTGGGAAAGAGATTTTGTAATGGCGAGAGAAGCGGCGGTGGGGTACTGGGGGCTGGCGGCGAGGCGGTGCGACTCCTGCAAGGGCTCGCCGGCGGTGCTATTCTGCAGGGCCGACACGGCCTACCTCTGCGGCACGTGCGACGGGCGCGTGCACGGGGCCAACCGCCTCGCCTCGCGACACGAGCGGGTCTGGATGTGCGAGGTCTGCGAGCAAGCGCCCGCGGCCGTCACGTGCAAGGCCGACGCTGCCACCCTCTGCGTCACGTGCGACGCCGACATCCACGCGGCCAATCCCCTCGCCCGCCGCCATGAGCGCTTCCCCCTCGTCCCCTTCTTCGAGCCCCTCTCCTCCGCCGTCAGGCCCTCCGCCGCCGCCTTCGGGGACAAGGAGGAACACGAGTCAACGGACGCCGACGCCACGTGGATGATGCCGAAGCCGGGCCCGGGCGCGAACCAGAAGGCGATGATGGAGGCGCCCGATCTGAACTTCTTCGCCGACGTTGACCCCTACCTGGACCTGGACTACGCCGACAGCCTCGTCCCGGTTCAGGGGAAGCCGGTGCTCGCCGGCGGCGGAGCGCCACCGCCGGCGATGATCGCCCCCGATGGCGTCGTGGAGATCGATTTCGCGCTCGGGAAACCCTCGTATAGCTCCTACAATGCCCGCTCCTTGAGCCACAGCGTAATCACCGGACTCTTCACTAATTTTTACACTCAGATCTGAGAAATTAACAACAAACTGACCTCGATTCTTGCCCGCAGGTGTCGTCATCGGAGGTCGGAGTGGTACCCGACGGCAGCGGGAGCGGGATGGCCGACGAGTCGATCCCTTACGGCCGGCCGCCGCCGGCGGCGGCGGCGCCGAAACCGACGGTTGCGATGGACCGAGAGGCGAGGGTGATGAGGTACAGGGAGAAGCGGAAGAACCGAAAGTTCGAGAAGACAATCCGGTACGCATCGAGGAAGGCGTACGCGGAGACTCGGCCGCGGATCAAGGGGAGGTTCGCGAAGCGGGCTGAGACGGACGCTGACGTGGACCGGATCTACTCGTCCGCCGTCGCCTCTGCGATCATGGTCGAGAACGTGTACGGAGTCGTCCCCTCGTTCTGAGCGACCCGACCCGTTATTGTCCTCCTCTGTTGTAATTTGTAAGCGTAATTTTCTTTTTTGTTTTTTTTTTTTTTTTATATTTGTACGCTTTTTGAATTATTATGCTGTTGTATATTAAGAATAATATTCAGCTTTTCTAAATTTTGCTAGAAAAATATAATTTAACTTTTTGCTGCACTTTTTTTCTTTCTTTTCACTTTTACTGTTTGAACTTTGAATTATCTTGCACATGCTAAGATTCTATGTTTGCAAAATGATGCTAAAAGTGGGCTCAAATGCAAAGATGCCCGCGTGCTCTTTGGCGGAAAAGTGATGATTGTTAGTTAGTGCTGTCGTCCGTAATTACGAATAGGTCTCTGATTATTCCTAAATTTTGTAAAATCGCGTTATCACCCAAAAACTAAATTATGTCAGCTCTAAATTGCAAAATTTAAACAAAAGAATAACAAATTAAAAAGAAGAAGAATTTTTTTGATTTCTCTCTCAAAACACGTTTGCTTCCTTAATTAATTTAAAGAGAGAGAAGAACCCAAAACTTCACAAAATACATGAATTGAATCATTTATAACGCTGCAAACTTCCTAACAACTAGGGTTTACCTCGATCATGGATGGCCGCCAAATGGAGGATTGCCTGACACAATGTGAAGCAGTAAGCACTAGCCTCTGCAATTGGGCTGCGTTGTACTTACCCCTAAGGTTAGGATCTCTCGGAATATGAAGAATATATATGTGAATCTTTGAATTGAATTACGGCGAGATCCGTTGATCGAATCAATTGGATGATGGTTGGAGTGTGTTCTCCTTCCATTGGGGATGAACGTGGTATATTCACATGTTCAATTCCGACTTCGAATGAATGAGATATTCAAGTCTAAAGATTGCCTAATTCAAAGTCAAAATGGGACTAAAGGTAGCTAAAAGCATTTAGTCCCACATTGGCCATGGGATGGAAGTTCATAGTGTTTAAATAGAGAAAATTGAGAACAAAGGGCGTGCCCTTTGGGTACTTGGAGTTTTTTGCGCGCGATTGGGAGGGAACCATGCCCGCACATGCGCGCGCCGCCGCTGGCGGCACCGGTGCCGGGCCGGGCTCGGGTTCGGGTTCCCTACGCGGCCTGGTTCTTTTTGAATCAGGTCTCACGAGTATGTATGGGTTGCGAGTTTAACCGCTCCGCTATCCGAACCGCCCCGCCATCGGACCCGTTCCACTATCCGGATCCAAACCGCCCCGCCAACGGCTGTTTGTAAATCGTCGCGGCAGTTGGACGGTTGCGACGGTTGAACCGAACAGTTGCAACGGTTCAGACCGAACCGTTGCAACTGTTGGATGGGTTCGGACCAATCTGCCCCTCCCGGAGCGCGCTCCGTTCTCTCATTCTAAGACACAAAAAATGAAAACTCAACTCTCTCTCTCTCTGCGTTCTGAACTGGGAAGTGAAGTTCTGAAGTAACTTCTAACGAGAAGTGGGAAATTCAGTTTCCGAAACGACTTCCAAAAGAGATTCTGCAAAAATTCATTCTGAAAGAGGGCTCAGAAAATTCAACAGATTCTTTAATAGAATTGTTGTCTGAATCTGGGACTTCAGGAAGTGAAGTTCTGCGTTCTGAACTGGGAAGTGAAGTTCTGAAGTAACTTCCAACGAGAAGTGGGAAATTCAGTTTCCGAAGCGACTTCCAAAAGAGATTCTGCAAAAATTCATTCTGAAAGAGGGCTCAGAAAATTCAACAGATTCTTTAATAGAATTGTTGTCTGAATCTGGGACTTCCGAAGAAGAATATTCTTCAACCTTCCTTCTTCCTCTATAGTGGGTACTCCTCCAAAGTAAAGGCAAATATTCTCCCGAAATTTGTCTTTGTCCCGCTGCTTCGACAATCCTGTAAAGGTACTGGTTAACTACGGTTCGACCGTACGGTGATTTGATAGTGCTATCCAAATATCGTGAAGGAGTGTTGTATCTTGAGAGACCAGCGTCCAGTAACCCGTTAGCACCGGTGCTGGGGACGTAATTGTCTTAAGGAGATTCGCTCTAAGCGTACCTTACTCCAAGTACTGTATAAGTGAATTAATTTCTTTATATAGGGGATATACTGATATTCAATATTTTTACACTGATTTATACCAGTCTAATTGGTGTTTAACCAAGGAAGGAAATTGAAAGGTGGTTCTTAAATTAAGGAACGTTCTATTGAACGGAAAACCTCCCACCTGATATTTACCGACCTGGCCAATTAGATTGTTGATATTTCAGTGATATTGATTAGTTGTCAGATTGATTCTAGAAACTAACAATCTTAAGACAATTACGTATTGAAGTTTCTTACTTCTATTCCGCTTGAACTTGCAGAAAATACCTGAGACTAATCAAGATAGCTTTAGCAAGGCACCAAACATGCAGCTACAAGCTTTGATGCCTACTCCACTTCCTAACCCGAAGCTGGAGAAGCCAGAAAAATTTGACGGTACAGAATTCAAGAGGTGGCAAAAGAAGATGCTCTTCTACTTGACCACTCTTCATCTGGCCAAATTCCTGCAAGAAGATCCATCAGAACCCGGAACTGATCGGGACTCAGTCCTTACAGTCGATGCATGGACTCAAGGTGACTTCCTTTACCGAAATTATGTTTTAAATGGACTGGATGACTCTCTTTACAATGTCTACAGTCCTATCACAACGGCAAAGAAGTTATGGGACAGTCTTGACAAGAAGTACAAGACTGAGGATGCTGATACTAAGAAGTTCGTCGTAGGACGATTTCTGGAGTACAAAATGGTGGACAGTAAGACTGTAATCAGTCAGGTGCAAGAGTTCCAACTTATCTTGCACGAGATAGAAGCCGAAGGTATGATTCTACCTGAAACCTTTCAGGTTACTACTATCGTGGAGAAACTCCCACCTGCATGGAGAGATTTCAAGAACTACCTGAAGCACAAGCGAAAGGAGCTGAAGTTGGAAGATCTCATTGTGAGGCTTCGAATCGAGGAGGACAACCGAAATTCCGAGAAAAGGAGCAGTAAGAACACCTATGAAGCCAAAGCCAATGTGATCGAAGACTCAAAGGGAAAGCGTCTACTTCCAAAGGCTTAAAGCGGAAGAAGACTTCTCAGGGGTACAAAGGCAACGTCCAAGAAGGCAAGAACATGCGCTTCAAGGGAACCTGCTACATCTGCAACAAAGAAGGGCATAAGGCGAATGAATGTCGCAACCGTCTCAAAAAGAATAAGAAGAACCATCCACAGGTAAACTTAACCGACCATGCGTCGCCAAACCTTTCAGCTGTGGTGTCAGAAGTGAATCTGACAACCAATAATAAGGATTGGTGGGTAGACACTAGGCTACTCCGCACATCTGCTCTGAGAAATTATTATTCTCTGAATATCAAAAACTGGAGCAAGATGAGCAACTATTCATGGAAAATTCAGCCGTCTCAAAGGTTGAAGGAAAAGGCAAGGTCATCCTGAATTGGACATCGGGGAAAGAGCTTACTCTGAACGATGTGCTACATGTTCCAGATATCCGCAAAAATCTGATCTCTGGATCAATACTTAGTAAGAAAGGATTTAGAATGGTTTTTGAATCAGATAAATTTGTACTTACTAAGGGAGGGATGTATATGGGAAAGGGTTATCTTGTTGATGGACTTTTTAAAGCCAATGTTGCAGTGGTAGATAAAAAGTCTGTGTATTTGTACCTGAAGCTTATAAATAGAGGAAAATCTTCTGCTTATTTGCTTGAGTCTCCTATTTTATGGCATGCTAGATTAGGGCATGTAAATTACAAGTCTTTAAAGAACTTGTCTAATTTAGGATATATTCCTAAACTCAACTTGGAAGAAATTCGCAAGTGTGAGATTTGTGTTGAGGCCAAGTTAGCGAAAAATTCATTTCACTCAATTGCTCAAAATACAGAACCTTTAGGGTTAATTCATAGCGATCTGTGTGACTTGAAGTTTATGCCAATTAGAGGTGGTAAAAAGAATTTTATTACTTTTATTGATGACTGTACAAGATACTGTTATGTGTATCTTTAAAACAGTAAGGATGAGGCAATAAATATGTTTATAACATATAAAGCCGAAGTTGAGAATCAACTCAACAAGAATATCAAGATTCTAAAATCCGATAGAGGCGGAGAATATGAATCAAATGATTTTAGTGAGTTATGTGCTAAATTTGGTATAATCCATCAAACTACAGAGCCATATACTCCACAGCAAAATGGAATTGCTGAACGGAAGAACAGAACTTTGAAGGAGATGGTTAATTCCATGATCGTAAGTTCTGGAGCTTCGCAGAACTTGTGGGGGGAAGCTCTGTTAACTGCAAATTACATTCTAAATAGAGTACCCCACAAGAAACTTGGTCTTATACCATTCGAGTTATGGCATGGAAGGATACCTTCCTACCATTCCTCAAAATGTGGGGGTGCCTTGCAAAGGTGCTAGCATCATTACCTAAAAAGACTAAGCTGGGAGCAAAAACTATGGACTGCATATTCATAGGCTATGCCTTGAATAGTAGTGCCTACAAATTTCTTGTTCATAAATCAGAGATACCAGATATTCATGTAAACATGATTATCGAATCTAGAGATGCTGTGTTCTTTGAAGATATTTTTCCATATAAACGGGAAACAGATAAGACTTCTGGGAAAAGAACACATGAGATGGCGTTCAGGAACGAAAGGCCCGAGGAACCGATTGTTAATACGAAAATTGAACCAAGAAGAAGTCAGAGATCTAGAATCTCAAAATCTTTTGGTCCAGATTTCATAGCATACGCTATTGAAAGCGAGCCTCAAACATTTAAAGAGGCTATATCAACCCCAGAAGCACAAATGTGGAAAGAAGCTATAAATAGCGAAATAGAATCCATACTAAGTAATCATACTTGGGAATTGGCAAACTTGCCTCCTGGCAGTAAACCAATTGGGTGTAAGTGGATTTTCAAAAGAAAATTAAAACCCGATGAATCTATCGATAAGTACAAGGCTAGATTAGTAGCCAAGGGTTATCGACAAAAAGAAGGACTTGACTACTTTGATACTTATTTACCAGTAATAAGAATAACATCCATTCGGATGGTGATTGCAATTGCAGTATTACATAAGTTAGATATCCATCAAATGGATGCCAAGACTGCATTCTTAAATGGTGAATTAAATGAAGAAATATATATGGAGCAACCTGAAGGATTTATAGTCAAGGGCCAAGAACACAAAGTGTGTAAATTGGTAAAATCCTTATACAGTCTAAAGCAGGCTCCAAAACAGTGGCATGAGAAATTTGATAGTGTCATGATCAAAGATGGATTCACTATCAATGAATGCGATAAGTGTGTTTACACGAAAACAGTTGGAAATGCATGTATCATTGTTTGTCTTTATGTAGACAACATATTGATACTTGAGACTAATATTGAAATTATTAAGTCCACTAAAAGAATGTTATCCAACAGTTTTGACATGAAGGATCTGGGGGTTGCTGATGTAATTTTAGGAATTAAAATCACCAGAACACCAGATGGAATCAGTCTATCTCAATCTCACTACGTGGATAAGATGATAGAAAGATTCAAGGATCATGGGATAAAAGAGAATACAAATCCTTTTCTCCCACACGTCCACCTTCATAAGAATACAGGAACTGGAATACGCCAGTTGGAGTATGATTGAGGCAAAACCTGCACAAAAAATACGAGATTACAGAACTTAAAACAAATATGTGCAAGTGCTCAATTCTTCCGCTATAGCAAGTGGCTATGCGGGTCGTGATCCACAAGGAGGGTTTGCGATGGAAGCTTTACGGTTCTTTATTGAAATCGTTATAAAAATAAGCGAAAGTTCTTCTCTGTTTTATGTTATGAAAAAGAAAAAGAAAGTTAATGGTTAAAGTTAAGAAGAAAGCGAGAGATGAAGAAGGTGGAAAGTCAGAAAACGATGAAAAGCGACTATGTACAATGAAGTGGAGAAGAAAGAGTTGGAGGAGGTGTTGATCTATACTAAAGAAGTAAAAGAAAAGAAAGAGAGAAAAGTGAAGAAATACTTACCTAGGTTGAGTGTTGACTTACTTGGAAACCTTTTTGCAAGTTCTACCTTTTTGCTTCGGAGGCGTTCAACGCATAGATCATAAACTCGAGCTCGGTCCCCGTGCACATTATATCGTCAAGCATAAGAAGAACGAAGTGATGCGGAGCTTGGAAGAGGAGAACGTCTTCATGAACTATCGCTGGCTCTCACGTAGCTTAGTTATACTTGCTTTGGAATTCACTTGTACACTCAACAACAACAACCAAGGTAAAGTAGAAGAGGAAGAGGAAAGCAAAATAAATGTAAAGTAAAGCAGAATAGAAAACAAACAAAGCATTTACCTTTATTACTTGCTGAGACAATGAAAGAAAGGAGGAGGGTACATCGTCGGTGTCACTCTCAACTTCAGCCTCTCTCTCTTACTTACATGAATCTTCTTCTACCCTAAGTTACATACAAATTACATAAGAAGAAAAGAAAAACCTAAACTACAAAGAATTAAAACTAGGCTAAATCCTAATCTGCATGGTTGTCCATTTTCAGTGCACAATATGGCCTTTTATAGGCAGAAACCCTAACAACCAGAATCCCGGGGAGGTCGGGGGAGTTCACGCTCCCGTAACTCCCCAGGATTGCCGCAAAAACGCGGCTTTTGTCGCGTTTTTGCGGCAAGGGTGTGGCCAGATGGCCACACCCTGTTGGTGGGTCTGTCCGGGGTCTTCTTCTGGCTTTATCCTTTGTTGGTTTTGTCGTTGGAGCTCCGGATTCTGACGAAATGACCTTGGATTTCTTGGCTTTAACCGATCGATTCTGAGAGGATTCTTCTCAACCGGTTTCAACCTCTTGATTTTGCCCTGATTTTATTTGTGCGAATTAACTCTGATTTAATTCAGAATTCTGGTGGGCTTTTGGGCTCATTTCTCTTCATCTCCTTAAGGATTGGGCCTGCAAATAAATTAGACAAATAATTAGGACAATGCAGGCTTTTATTCTAAAATAAGTATGGAAATGTGACATTAAATATGCAACATTAGTGACCAATCACACCCCATACCTATCTTTTGCTCGTCCTCGAGCAAAACAACTAAACTATACTAAGGATTATTAGACCACTTTCGCAGGTCACGCGATTGCACTGAGCATGTGCAACAAGCCGTTAAACCTCTAGGTTCCCCCTAGAGGACGAGTTTTGTCTCGTGAGGGTTTTCAGCGGATTGCACCCACAAAATCCATAAAGAAAGGGAAATAAAGAGTTAGTATTTTCGAAAAGCATTTTGAAAGAGAAAAATATTTGAAATATGATTGTAAGATCTAAGCAATCTATAAGTTATAGGAAACCCGAATTTTTTTATTCCTAAACTTAGTCTCTATTCAAAAATTTGTTATCAATCAAAGTAAGGAGTCAAATTGTACTGCTCATCTAGTCTATTACTTTACCCTAAGTCATATGCACCTTGTGACTGTGAAAATTTGACTAAGGGTTCATTAACTCTAACTCTTATGCCTTACTTATTTATATATATACTTTTACTTTTTTTTTTGTGGTATTATTCCTTAGTTCTATTAGGCTTTCTAATCTGCCCATGTAACGAGCCTCTAATCGATGACTCCCAAACCAAACGGTCTTAGGGCACCAGGTGAGAAAACACCCCCAAGGACTTAAGGACTCGAGCAAACAAGGCCACAAAACTAAGGATTTTATTATATGAATCCCTTTTAGGCGTGAATACTTATGCTTTATTGGGCACAAATACCCAGCTTAATCAGAGGATCTAATCATCTTTCGCATAAATACTAAGGCTTGCTTAGGCCAAAGCACCTAGCTAATCAATAATTAGACTTATTCATTTTTTTTTCTTTCAAACTTATCTAATTGTCTTTCGCATAAATACTAAGGCTTGCTTAGGCCAAAGCACCTAGCTAATCAATAATTAGACTTATTATTTATTTATTTTTATATATATTTTTATAAGGCATAAGAATCATTGTTTTTGAACCCTAAGTGTGTAAGTGTATGAAGTGTGCATATTTCATCCAGGTAAAGATCAAGACCAAATTACTTTGACAAATTATCTTCCTAACTCTAAAAATCAAACAAATAATCTTCTTTTGACCAAGTATAAGAAATCATAATTTGGATTTTCCTATTCCTTAAAATTAACTTAATTTCTTACAAAAATAAGTCAAAATATTGTTTCTATTTTTCAAAAAGTTTTTAAAAGTAAAGAAAAGTGTTATATTTTTTTTTATTTTTTTTATTTTTTAAAGAAAAAGAAAAGTTATGTTAGACCCTCCCCCACACCTATCTCATGCATTATCCTCAATGTATGAATTAATGCATAGATGCATGAAAAAGACGAAAGGGAAGGAAAATGTTACCTTAAGGTGGTGGTTCCGGTGGTGGTCTGATTGGTCCACGAAACATGGCCCAATCCACTTTTCTTGGGTCTCGAAGGAACCCACCAGCACTATCTTTAATATAACCCATTAAAATTGTATATCCATGAAGGATTTTTATTAAGTATGTGACCCCATCTAATTTCCATATTCCATAACTAATTTCGGAGTCAAATTTATCAACCACCTCGTCCCAGAATGGAGTATGAAATGATAGAACAGTTGACTTGGACTCAGGAAGGACAGGAACTAATACCGACTCAGGAAGGTGACTTAAGTCAAGTAAAGGTTCAGGAGTCGAAATAGGTTCAGAAATTGGGTCCAAGTCAAGAAATTGAAACTCCAGTCCACATGTATTTTCTAACAATGGAATGTGACTTAATGTGGGTGATTCCAGTTCATGAATGATAGGTGGAGGAATCAAAACTGACTCTAAAACATTACTCAAGTTTGGTAACACAACAGGAGTCAAGATTGATTCAGAAAGCTGAACTGGATCACAGATATGAGAATCTAGGTCACATATCTCATTGACTTCAATATCAAAAAATTGAGAACTTGCCAATTTGTCAATAGGATCTTCAAGAGTGTATAATTGGTCAAGTTCAATATGATCCTCACAGATGGGTGATTCAATTTCATTATGGATTGGTACAGGATCCAATATTGACTCGGGGAAAAGATCGAAATCAGGTGAAGATACCGGAGTCATTATTGAATCAGGAAGAAGCATTGAATCACTAAGTTGGGGTTCAAGATCATATTCATTCTCAAGTTCTATTTCAGGAAAAGAAAACTTGCTAAACTATCAATATCTTTTTCAAAATTTGGAGTTTGGGCAAGTTCAAGTGGTTGTTCTGAAATGGAATCTTGATTTCCAAAACTACATGACTCTTCGGCTCTAACATAATAGTTAGTGACATCAGGACGGTGGGAACGTAGAGATTCGACCATCATATCTATGTCACGATTACGAGTGTTTTGAGCCTGAGTCATGGCTTCAAGCATCTTTTCATAGTTGATATGTTCATTGTTTTGATGAAAAGATGAAGAATTGTCTTGGAAGTGGTAGTGAAATCGTGAGTCCATCAGATTTTGGGATTTGTGTTTGGACTCACGCATACTCATTTCCATAATTGATGGTTTCCTATTTTGGACGGGTGGAACTGAGTATGACTCTTGGAAATATTGTGGACTAGGTGGAGAAGAAGGACAAGGTGGTTGGAAATTATGCTCGGGGGAGGTGAATCCCCACTGACTCGGTGAAGAGTTAAAATCATTATGGAAATTATAGTTATTAGATGGGGGGTATGGGTCATATTGATTCGGATAAGACCAATCCGGCACACTAGGTTGGTCAAAGTTATGATATGCCGGGTTGGTAATATCCGAAAATGAAGTAGGTGTGTAATATGGATTATTATTGTAGTTAAAAAAATTATTATTATAGTCCATATCACACAATAGAATACAAACAACGAAAAACAAACAAATAAACAAACAAAAAAAAAGAAAAAATTCTAGCCTAAGTTAGGGTAGACTTAGGACCTAGACGACTCCTAACTGGTTAGACTGTCCACGGGAGGTCTAATGTAGACTTTAACCACAAGCTAATCAGCCAGGTCAGGGCAAGGTTGGTGGGAGATTTTCCGTCAAAGACGTTCCTTAATTAAATAACCACCAACCTTCGGGCTTTCGGCCCTCAATCCCTTTCCTAGACACTGATTTTGCAGGAGTTAGATTCCAACATTTTTCCCCTTAGGATAATCTCCTAAATGAGTCCGAGATGTCCCTAGGGCCAACATCTACTTTTTATTAAATTAGGCTTGGGTTAGTGAGTGCTTGGGAAAATGATTTGCGGGCTAAGGAAAGGGTGATAAAATCCCCACCTTCTTATTTACGGGTATGCCCTTAAAATTGAATTGTGCAAGTGTACAAGAAATATAACTAGGATACACTCAAAGCATGAAAATCAAGCAAGAGTTGATTCCTAGTCTACATGCAATGCAAAACGTACCTTGCCTCCAGCACTCTTCAACAGTAAAAGTAAATGAATTGAAAAGACACGTGCCTAGAAATGCAAATGTCTAATCAACTTTTAACGATTACAACCAATTTTTTACTGTTGACTTTATTAAGCAGGTATAGGGTGAATATTACAGGGAATTAAGTAATGCAGCAGAAGTATTTTGCAGAATTAGAGACCCTGCAGAAAAATGATCAGTAGTTCACTCCTTATTGTCGCAAATTTGCGGCAAAAGCCAGGATTTTGCGGCAATTTGGAGGGATCCTGGTCTCTGCTTTCGAGAGCAGAGGCCCAGGTCCACTTATATGTCACTGCAATGCAAAGTTCCTGTTTTCTTCAACCTATAACCTGCAACAGAGAAGAAAATTCGTTTAGTTCTCAAAAATTTGCAATAAAAATTCAGATTTCAATAAAAACCGTTTTACCCTCCCCGGCAACGGCTCCAAAATTTGATTGAGGAAAACCTGCACAAAAAATACGAGATTACAGAACTTAAAACAAATATGTGCAAGTGCTCAATTCTTCCGCTATAGCAAGTGGCTATGCGGGTCGTGATCCACAAGGAGGGTTTGCGATGGAAGCTTTACGGTTCTTTATTGAAATCGTTATAAAAATAAGCGAAAGTTCTTCTCTGTTTTATGTTATGAAAAAGAAAAAGAAAGTTAATGGTTAAAGTTAAGAAGAAAGCGAGAGATGAAGAAGGTGGAAAGTCAGAAAACGATGAAAAGCGACTATGTACAATGAAGTGGAGAAGAAAGAGTTGGAGGAGGTGTTGATCTATACTAAAGAAGTAAAAGAAAAGAAAGAGAGAAAAGTGAAGAAATACTTACCTAGGTTGAGTGTTGACTTACTTGGAAACCTTTTTGCAAGTTCTACCTTTTTGATTCGGAGGCGTTCAACGCATAGATCATAAACTCGAGCTCGGTCCCCGTGCACATTATATCGTCAAGCATAAGAAGAACGAAGTGATGCGGAGCTTGGAAGAGGAGAACGTCTTCATGAACTATCGCTGGCTCTCACGTAGCTTAGTTATACTTGCTTTGGAATTCACTTGTACACTCAACAACAATAACCAAGGTAAAGTAGAAGAGGAAGAGGAAAGCAAAACAAATGTAAAGTAAAGCAGAATAGAAAACAAACAAAGCATTTACCTTTATTACTTGCTGAGACAATGAAAGAAAGGAGGAGGGTACATCGTCGTGTCACTCTCAACTTCAGCCTCTCTCTCTTACTTACATGAATCTTCTTCTACCCTAAGTTACATACAAATTACATAAGAAGAAAAGAAAAACCTAAACTACAAAGAATTAAAACTAGGCTAAATCCTAATCTGCATGGTCGTCCATTTTCAGTGCACAATATGGCCTTTTATAGGCAGAAACCCTAACAACCAGAATCCCGGGGAGGTCGGGGGAGTTCACGCTCCCCGTAACTCCCCAGGATTGCCGCAAAAACGCGGCTTTTGTCGCGTTTTTGCGGCAAGGGTGTGGCCAGATGGCCACACCCTGTTGGTGGGTCTGTCCGGGGTCTTCTTCTGGCTTTATCCTTTGTTGGTTTTGTCGTTGGAGCTCCGGATTCTGACGAAATGACCTTGGATTTCTTGGCTTTAACCGATCGATTCTGAGAGGATTCTTCTCAACCGGTTTCAACCTCTTGATTTTGCCCTGATTTTATTTGTGCGAATTAACTCTGATTTAATTCAGAATTCTGGTGGGCTTTTGGGCTCATTTCTCTTCATCTCCTTAAGGATTGGGCCTGCAAATAAATTAGACAAATAATTAGGACAATGCAGGCTTTTATTCTAAAATAAGTATGGAAATGTGACATTAAATATGCAACATTAGTGACCAATCAGAGTATTCTCAGATTATCGGAAGTCTAATGTATTTGATGAATTACACTAGACCCAATATTACTTACGCTGTAAGTAAATTAAGCAGATACACTAGCAATCCTAGTGATCAACATTGGACCGCTCTACTACGAGTATTAGGTTACGTATCACATACTAAGGAATATGCCTTGAGATATGGACAGTATTCACCTGTACTTGAAGGATACAGTGATGCTAATTGGATTGCAGATTCTGAGGAATCAAAATCAACTAGCGGATACGTATTTACTCTAGGAGGAGCAGCGGTATCTTGAAAATCTTCTAAGCAAACATGTATTGCCCGTTCCACTATGAAATGGAATTCATAGCCTTAGATAAGGCCGGAGAAGAAGCAGAATGGCTTCGACAATTTTTTTGGAAGATATACCATTATGGCAAAAGCTAGTGCCCGCTATATGTATACACTGCGATAATCAAGCAGATATATCTAGGGCACAAAATGTTATATACAATGGTAAGTCTAGACATATTCGTCGTAGACATAATACTGTGAAGCAGTTGCTCTCAAATGGAATTATCTCTATTGACTTTGTCTCGTCAAAAGATAATTTAGCGGATCCGCTTACTAAAGGTTTAAGTGGAGAGCGTATAAACTGCGCATCGAGGGGAATGGGTCTAAAAGCCTAACCTTACCGAGTCAGCTTAATGGAAACCTCACTTAGCGACTGGAGATCCCACAGACTAAGTTCAAGAGGAAAAACTAGTTATGATTGACTCAGCAAGTAAGCACTTGGGAGCTTGACTCCAATCCATTCCTAAGGTGCACATAAGTGCTTTTCTACAAGTGGATTAAGGATAAGCTTAACGCTTTTAATGATGCCTATATCTTGTTACTAAACAAGTGGAGTAGAGTAGACTACTCTTAATAGGACGATCACCTATGTGAGTATAGAGTTGGGTCGGCTCTTTGGGAATTTCTATGGAGGCTGTTATTCCCTAAAGATACTCTCTGAAACCAAGAATGTTCAGGGCCAAAATGGACACAACCGAGAACCAAAGTTGATTTGGAAAGTTACTGTGTGAAGCTTGTTGACTTGGCTTACACTAACGGCTAACAGTTCAAGACCTAGTTCACTGATTAGCCAGTAAGTCCGATAAAGCTTTCGCTATGGAAGGTTCAAGACCTAGTTCACCTATCCTGATGCAGTTTCTTTTCTAAAGTACCTTTCACAATAGAGTCAGTCTCTTTGTGTGTCAATTCCTTGAATCTCCATTCATTGTGGGGGATTATTGGAATATGAAGAATATATATGTGAATCTTTGAATTGAATTACGACGAGATCCGTTGATCGAATCAATTGGATAATGGTTGGAGTGTGTTCTCCTTCCATTGGGGATGAACGTGGTATATTCACATGTTCAATTCCGACTTCGAATGAATGAGATATTCAAGTCTAAAGATTGCCTAATTCAAAGCCAAAATGGGACTAAAGGTAGCTAAAAGCATTTAGCCCCACATTGGCCATGGGATGGAAGTTCGTAGTGTTTAAATAGAGAAATTGAGAATAAAGGGCGTGCCCTTTGGGTACTTGGAGTTTTCGCGCGCGATTGGGAGAGAACCATGTGAAAAACACCTAGGGGGTGAATAGGTGTAAATGCTAATCTAGATACTAAATGCGCTAAATGCGGAAGCTTAAAACAATTTTGCAATCACACTTAATACAACACACAAGTGTAGCCGAATTCCCCGTGAAGGGCTCTGGTGGACTAACTCCTCTCGATTCCCCTAGATATGGGTTGAGGTGCTATATGAAGCTCTTGTGGTTAAGTACAAGTGAGGCACACACAAACAAGCCAAGCATATAAGGATGATAAGCAATATGAAATAATGCAAGGCAACACAAGTAATATGAATGATATGAATGAAGAATGATACTTTGCACAAATGAAAGAGAGAGAGGGTTAAGAGGCAATGGATCAAATGCAAACACAAAGATATGTTCCGAGGTTCGAGCTCCTAGCTTTACGTCCTCGCCTTCACCGAGAAGGATTTCTAATCCACTATACTCCCACCGAGGAGGATTTGTTACAACACTAGGAGTACCGAACTCCTCTCTCAAACACCGCCTCACAACCGAGGGGTAGGCCCGTAGCCAAATAACAACCAACACCTCTACCGAAGAGGGTTACAAACACCAACTCCACCTCTCAATAGAGGGAGCAAACCACAATCCTCAACCTCTACCAAAGAGGGAGCAACCCAATCAAAGCAAGGGTTTTTACAACAAGTGGTTACAAAGACCACAAACTCTCCTTTTCCACAAAAACAAAGATCCTAATAGAATAGGATAGAAGATAAGCTCAAGTGCGGAACAACAAAGTGTTTTTATCAAAGAAAATCTCTTGAGAAAATACCAAATTGATATAGAAATGAAGAACAAGAAACCAATTCCCAAAAACCTATTTTCTTTGAAAATAACAAACACTTAAAAACAAACAAGATTGATCTTTTTGGCTCTTTAAACACTTTTGAAAACTTCTTTTTAAACCAGAGAATGGGGAAAAATTAGCTCAGAAAATCTTAGCCAAAATCCCAAAGAAATGGGGTTTATATAGGCCAAACAGAAAACTAGCCGTTAGGCTGATCTGGCAGCCTGACAGGCTTGTGGTCGACCGGCCCGGTCGACCGCCAACGGTCAGAAATATGACCGTTGGGGCATCCGGTCGACCGCACGGCCGACCGCCCAGATACAGAGAGCAGACTTCTCTGCTCCGGTCGACCGCTCAGTCGACCGCCCAGATACAGAGAGCAAGGCTCTCTGATCCGGTCGGCCGACCGGCCCACTGTGCCAGCAGACGTGCACAGGTCTGTGCACGTCGGTCGACCGCCCGGTCGACCGGCATGGCCTGTCAGCACAGTTCTGGGTCAGAAACTGGGTCAGAAAAACAGTTAAATATATTTCTAAAAATTCTTTTATCTCTTATAAAAATCTCCAAAAATAGTTTTATCATTTTGCATTGATACATAAACATGTGATAAAAAGTTTAGCTCAAATATCAAGCATATGAAACTATTTTTGTGTCTTATCATTTTTACCAAAAATCAAAACTTGTATTTTATCAAACTTGGATTTTTCAATACATGAATAGGAAAATCAAAATAAGTTTGTTTAAAAGTTAAGCATGCATGTATAGAATGAATCTACTATACATAAACCAATTAAACTTGTTTTGATCTACTATTCATGAAAACAAATATCGGTTAAACTAAAAACGAAAAACCATAAAACGTATGTGTTGTGCACTTGAGCATATCAACTATACTAAGCTTTACAAATTGGATCTAAACACACTAAACTAAACTAGGATACCTAAGTCTTCTTGATGATCTTCCATCTTCAAGCCGACTCGATCCCAAACGTGATCCACCGAGTGTAAAGGTATGATCTTGATGCTCGGGCACGGGAATCACCAAGTGAAGGCTTCCAAACTCCTCTTTTTGAAGCAATCACCAACTAATATCTTGCTAAATGATCTGAAACTTAAAATCACAAGATTGTTAGTAAACATAACTACATGAGTTAATCATCATCAAAACTAGAGAGGAAGGCCTTCAGGCCAACAATCTCCCCCTTTTTGATGATGACAAAACTCATGGAGTTATATATGCATGGATTAAAGTTAAGCTTCAAAGAAGCTCCCCCTTAACTCATGCATGAACAAATAAACATAATGAATATGCAATGAAGGTTCTTAAGCATGAATGCATAGATATGCATAAATAATAAAAAGCTCTAGATACCAATGAAATGTTCAAAAACAAAACATGCTCTAGATACCAATTAAAATTAAACTAAATTAAACTTAATATATGCAAATCATAAACATGCATATATAAAACATGTTCCAATCATGCATATTAAAAACATCTTCTCTATTTGAGTTTGATCAAGTTTTATATAATGCATGTTAAACTCTCAAATAATTCTCCCCCTTTTTGTCAATCATCAACAAAGGGGTAAACAATCAAAACAAAACAAAATTTTCTCCCCTTTTTAATACAAAGAAACAATCATCAATAAAGGGGTAAAGGCAAAACCAAATCAATAAATTTTTCTCCCCCTTTTGTTCGAAACAATGAATCAACAAAAGGGTTAGTAAAAACAATGTTCTCCCCCTTTTTGTCTAAAACAAAATCAAAAACCAAATAGGGGTGACAATCAATTAAGGTACCAATTGAAAATATGTCAAAGTAGCATTTTGATACCAATTGAAAGTAAACATAGATCAATCAACAAATGGTATATGCGATATACATTCATGAAGAGGAAGATGTGAAGCTTCCCTACATAGATACATTACATGAAGGAGGGATGACAAGCCCTAATTCACATAACGTACACTATGCAATGCATAAGAGGAGATGTGAAGCTCCCCCTACACACGTGTACCACATAAAGAAGAGATGTCAAGCTCCTCAATACAAGATACACTCAACATGAATCTATATGTAGAAGAGATGTTAAGCTCTCCTTGCATATAGGCAATATAAATCAAAATATTTGTATATATTTTTAAACAAAATTTTGAGGTACCAATTTTAAAACATATTCAAATAAACATCTTGATATCAAAAGAAAGTATTTTTCTTTTAAGTATATGATATCAAATGAAATGACCATTTTCTATCATAAAGCAAGGGAGTGGAAATACAAATACCAATTGAAATATGAAAATCGAATTTTCTCCCCCTTTATGAAATACCAACAAAACACATGCGTAAGCTTGTTTAAGAAACCAATTGAAAATTGAATCAATTGAAACAAAGTTGAAGCTCAAGCTTAGCATAAACAAACTATATATGTATGAAAAATTTTAATACCAATCGAAATTGATACTATTGAAATTGAAAAACATACATACATACAAACATATATGAGTATACAAGAAAGGTCAAAATTGATACCAATTGAAAGAATTTCAATGATACCAATTGAAACAACAATAATGATCAAGTGTATACATCATATAACTACCACCCAATCATGTTCAAGTTTAAAATGATTTTCAATATAAAGCATACATGAGCATGATCGCCCATCCATCCGCCCGTGGAAGGTAGGGGTTTTCAAAATAGGTTTGAAAATTAAAGTATGTTTGAAAAACTCTACCAAAATGAAGAATACCGTAACTAGTTATATGAATTGTAAACTAGTACGAAATCCTTCAAGTAAGGAATAAAAAAAAATATTTTTCATGAAAACATGAAATTCATAAAATAGTCAACACTCATAATCAATTAAGCATAAATATGACTCATGAAAACAAACACATGAGTAAACAATAAATGTGAGTGTACAAATACAACGTGAAGATCATAATCATGAAGGATGGACAATAAGCTCAATATTCCTTGAAACAAGAAAACATGAAAATTATCAAAACTTATTTAATCTTCAAGGTATATGTATGTCCTATACAAACTAAAGTATACATACATATCCAAACACAACGAGTCCACAAAGATATATGCATGAAGGCACGTGGCTCAAAAGGATGTATATGTATAAACAATAGTTTGGACAAGATAGACATATACATGAAGTTAAACAAGAATTCATAAAACAAATTCAAAAATGGGAATACAAGTTTAAAATGTATGAATCATCAAAACTAGACTATATTAGCACATCTAATGGGTTCAAATAAGCATTCAAGCTCAAACATATATAGATTTATTTGTGGCCCACTATATGCACAATATAAATCTTAGTCTTAATGAAAACTAACATTTAAATATATATTCAAATCATGAAGCATCAAAAACAAGATATGAATAAACATGATAAAAATAAACATGATTATTATGTAAATCACATGTTATTAAACCTATGATAAACATGATAGCTAAACAAATGGTGAGAACACAAAATATGGGTTCATATAAACATGGGTGTCTCAAAAGGGCTATACATGCATGTCAAGGATCTAATAAACATGGCATTTACATACTAATATATAAACATCAAAACATGCTATAAATAATAAACATGAAAAACATGCAAACATAAATAAGGAGTTAGGAATCGTTACCAAAACCTAGAAGGCAACTTTCCTTGTCTCCAAAACATGGTGGTCCTCTCCACCAAACCTTCCCTTGAAAGTGATGCATCCTATTGATTTCCATGAAGCTCGGAACGCATCCACTCCAAGGTACCGCAACTCTTACGTCATGCGAGAGCTCACACCTACATTAAAAACATTAGGGGTGGTCTTTGGTACCCATATCTTATTGGGTCCATGGGGGTTAGTCCCTTCTCTAACCCAAACAAAATTATTTGCTAAATTTGAAGTATGTATTCTATCAAAGCAAAATTTAGCAAGGTGGCCCTTACGTCCACAATGTACAAGTGTACACATGAGCATACAAAGTGTGATAGTGTCCGTGAGGAGCATGTGTATGCCGTGTAGGGTGTGCATGAATAGATGGAACTTGTTTCTTTCGAAACAAGGTTTCCAAACGTGTATGACCCACTACACATTGGCTCAAAGTGGAGCCCAAACAATCTACACTCTTCTTCAAAATATTTATATCATTATCAATCAAAGAAGAAGTGTGGCATGCAATAGGTGAAGTGTGTGATACTACCCTAGCATGGCAAACATGAGAAACAATATCATTTTTTAAAGATTTATTTTTATTTAAACAAATTTCTAATTCTTTTGAAATAAAATCAATTTCTCTTTTCAAAGAATCATTTTCTCTTAAAACAAATTCAACTTTTGAAGACAAAACATCATTATTTTTCAAAATTGATTCACAATCATTTTTAGATTTTAAAAATTTATTTTCTTTTAATGCAAGTTCAAGTTGAGATTTTAATAAATCCCTTTCATTCAAAATCTCATCTTTCTCTTGCAAAACAATGTCAAGTCTAGAATGTAAATTTTTATTTTCATTGTTAAGGCCTAGACTTTTCTTTTTCAAAACATTATATTTTTCAATCAATTTTTCACAAACTATAGATAGTTCTTCATTCAAAGCATGGGGATAACAAAATTATTACATGAAGAACTAGCATCATCATTATCTAGTTGAGATTCTGATTGTACCTCAAGGGAGTCATTCCCTTAGACCATGAGGCATTGAGACTCGGATCTCTACTAGATTCCTCCTCTTATTGGATAGGCAATTGAAGCGCGGAGGTGGTGGTGGTTGTCAACATATTCCACACTGCAAATGCGGAATCAAAGTTAGAAGCAAGCATAAGATATTCTTTAGGTAGCGTGCTTCTAATGGCCTCAAGGGCTAGTGCATTGGCCCCTATATGCTTGCTATCACTAAGGTAGGATTCCTTGGTAATGGCAAGGTGAACCTTATATCCTAGGGCTTGTAGGTAAATGGACATCTTAGTCTTCCAAACAAGAATGTTGGAAGGGTCAAACATAGGTGGGGTCATGAA
Source organism: Agave tequilana (assembly GCA_038442645.1). Classification (NCBI taxonomy): domain Eukaryota; kingdom Viridiplantae; phylum Streptophyta; class Magnoliopsida; order Asparagales; family Asparagaceae; genus Agave; species Agave tequilana. Next base: position 22,519 of record JAVJIF010008129.1, read on the forward strand.
GTCCATGGGTCTAAACTAAATATGTGCAAACAAGCAAATGCAAATGATAGACTAGCAAACAAAAGATCTCACTCCTAGGATGTTAAGCCTAAGTATCAGGAGCGTAGGCTCTGATACCAATTGAAAAACACCTAGAGGGGGTGAATAGGTGTAAATGCTAATCTAGATACTAAATGCATTAAATGCGGAAGCTTAAAATAATTTTGCAATCACACTTAATACAACACACAAGTGTAGCCGAATTCCTCGTGAAGGGCTCTGGACTAACTCCTCTTGATTCCCCTAGATATGGGTTGAGGTGCTATATGAAGCTCTTGTGGTTAAGTACAAGTGAGGCACACACAAACAAGCCAAGCATATAAGGATGATAAGCAATATGAAATAATGCAAGGCAACACAAGCAATATGAATGATATGAATGAAGAATGATGCTTTGCACAAATGAAAGAGAGAGAGGGTTAAGAGGCAATGGATCAAACGCAAATACAAAGATATGTTCCAAGATTCGAGCCCCTAGCTCTACGTCCCCGCCTTCACCGAGAAGGATTTGTAATCCACTATACTCCCACCGAGGGAACCTCCACCGAGGAGGATTTGTTACAACACTAGGAGTACCGAACTCCTCTCTCAAACACCGCCTCACAACCGAGGGGTAGACCCGTAGCCAAATAACAACCAACACCTCTACCGAAGAGGGTTACAAACACCAACTCCACCTCTCAATAGAGGGAGCAAACCACAATCCTCAACCTCTACCAAAGAGGGAACAACCCAATCAAAGCAAGGGTTTTTACAACAAGTGGTTACAAAGGCCACAAACTCTCCTTTTCCACAAAACAAAGATCCTAATAGAATAAGATAGAAGATAAGCTCAAGTGTGGAAAAACAAAGTGTTTTGATCAAAGAAAATCTCTTGGGAAAATACCAAATTGATATAGAAATGAAGAATAAGAAACCAATTCCCAAAAACCTATTTTCTTTGAAAATAACAAAACACTTAAAAACAAACAAGATTGATCTTTTTGGCTCTTTAAACACTTTTGAAAACTTCTTTTTAAAACTAGAGAATGGGGAAAAATTAGCACAGAAAATCTTAGCCAAAATCCCAAATAAATGGGGTTTATATAGGCCAAACAGAAAACTAGCCGTTAGGCTGATCTGGCAGCCTGACAGGCTTGCGGTCGACCGCCAACGGTCAGAAATATGACCGTTGGGGCATCCGGTCGACCGCACGGCCGACCACCCAGATACAAAGAGCAGACTTCTCTGCTCCGGTCGACCGCTCGTCGACCGCCTAGATACAGAGAGCAAGGCTCTCTGATCCGGTCGGCCGACCGGCCGACCGGCCCACTGTGCCAGCAGACGTGCACAGGTCTGTGCACGTCGGTCGACCGCCCGGTCGACCGGCATGGCCTGTCAGCACAGTTCTGGGTCAGAAACTGGGTCAGAAAAACAGTTAAATATATTTCTAAAAATTCTTTTATCTCTTGTAAAAATCTCCAAAAATAGTTTTATCATTTTGCATTGATACATAAACATGTGATAAAAAGTTTAGCTTAAATATCAAGCATATGAAACTATTTTTGTGTCTTATCATTTTTACCAAAAACCAAAACTTGTATTTTATCAAACTTGGATTTTTCAATACATGAATAGGAAAATCAAAATAAGTTTGTTTAAAAGTTAAGCATGCATGTATAGAATGAATCTACTATACATAAACCAATTAAACTTGTTTTGATCTACTATTCATGAAAACAAATATCGGTTAAACTAAAAACGAAAAACCATAAAACGTGTGTGTTGTGCACTTGAGCATATCAACTATACTAAGCTTTACAAATTGGATCTAAACACACTAAACTAAACTAGGATACCTAAGTCTTCTTAATGATCTTCCATCTTCAAGCCGACTCGATCCCAAACGTGATCCACCGAGTGCGAAGGTATGATCTTGATGCTCGGCCACGGGAATCACCAAGTGAAGGCTTCCAAACTCCTCTTTTTGAAGCAATCACCAACTAATATCTTACTAAATGATCTGAAACTTAAAATCACAAGATTATTAGTAAACATAACTACATGAGTTAATCATCATCAAAACTAGAGAGGAAGGCCTTCGGGCCAACACCATGCCCACACATGCGGGCGCGCTGGCGGCGGCGGCGGCCGGCTGGCGCCGGTGCCGGTGCCGGGCTCGGGCTCGGGCTCGGGTCTGGGTCTGGATCTGGGTTTGGGTTCGGGTTTCCTACCCAGCATGGTTCTTTTGAATCAGGTCTCACGGGTATGGGTTGCGAGCATACCCGCTCCGCTATCCGAACCGCCCCGCCACCGGACCCGCCCCGCTATCTGGATCCAAACCGCCCCGCCAACGGCTGTCTGTAAACCGTCGCGACAGTTGGGCGGTAGCGACGGTTGAACCGAACAGTTGCAATGGTTCAGACCTAACCGTTGCAACTGTTGGATGGGTTCGGACCAATCTGCCCCTCCCGGAGCACTATAAATAGCGCTCCGTTCTCTCATTCTAAGACACAAAAAATGAAAACTCTCTCTCTCACTCTGCGTTCTTAACTGGGAAGTGAAGTTTTGAAGTAACTTCCAACGAGAAGTGGGAAATTCAGTTTCTGAAGCGACTTCTAAAAGAGATTCTGCAAAAATTCATTCTGAAAGAGGGCTCAGAAAATTCAAAAGATTCTTTAATAGAATTATTGTCTGAATCTGGGACTTCCGAAGAAGAATATTCTTCAACCTTCCTTCTTCCTCTATAGTGGGTGCTCCTCCAAAGTAAAGGCAAATATTCTCCCGAAATTTGTCTTTGTCTCGCTGCTTCGATAATCCTGTGAAGGTACTGGTTAACTACGGCTCGACCGCACGGTGATTTGGTAGTGCTATCCAAATATCGTGAAGGAGTGTTGTATCTTGGGAGACCAGCGTCTAGTAACCCGTTAGCACCGGTGCGGGGGACGTAATTATCTTAAGGAGATTCGCTCTAAGCGTACCTCACTCCAAGTAATGTATAAGTGAATTAATTTCTTTATACAGGGGATATACTGATATTTAATATATTGAGACTGATTTATACCAGTCTAATTGGTGTTTAACCAAGGAAGAAAATTGAAAGGTGGTTCTTAAATTAAGGAAGTTCGATTGAACAGAAAACCTCCCACCTGATATTTACCGACCTGGCCAATTAGATTGTTGATATTTCAGTGATATTAATTAGTTGTCAGATTGATTCTCGAAACCAATAATCTTAAGACGATTACGCATTGAAGTTTCTTACTTCTATTCTGCTTGAACTTGCAGAAAATGTCTGAGACTAATCAAGATAGCTCTAGCAAGGTACCAAACATGCAGCTACAAGCTTTGATGCCTACTCCACTTCCTAACCCGAAGCCGGGAAGCCAGAAAAATTTGACAGCACAGAATTCAAGAGGTGGCAACAAAAGATGCTCTTCTACTTGACCACTCTTCATTTGGCCAAATTCCTGCAAGAAGATCCACCAGAACCCGGAACTGATCGGGACTCAGTCCTTGCAGTCGATGCATGGACTCAAGGTGACTTCCTTTGCCAAAATTATGTTTTAAATGGACTGGATGACTCTCTTTACAATGTCTACAGTCCTATCACAACGGCAAAGAAGTTACGGGCCAGTCTTGACAAGAAGTACAAGACTGAGGATGCTGGTACTAAGAAGTTCGTCGTAGGACGATTTCTGGAGTACAAAATGGTGGACAGCAAGACTATAATCAGTCAGGTGCAAGAGTTCCAACTTATCTTGCACGAGATAGAAGCTGAAGGTATGATTCTACCTGAAACCTTTCAGGTTGCTACTATCGTGGAGAAACTCCCACCTGCGTGGAGAGATTTCAAGAACCACCTGAAGCACAAGCGAAAGGAGCTGAAGTTGAAAGATCTCATTGTGAGGCTTCGAATCGAGAAGGACAACCGAAATTCTAAGAAAAGGAGCAGTAAGAACTCCTATGAAGCCAAAGCCAATGTGATCGAAGACTCAAAGGGGAAAGCGTCTACATCCAAAGGCTTAAAGCGGAAGAAGACTTCCCAGGGGTACAAAGGTAAGGTCCAAGAAGGAAAGAACATGCGCTTCAAGGGAACCTGCTACATCTGCAACAAAGAAGGGATAAGGCGAATGAATGTCGCAACCGTCTCAAAAAGAACAAGAAGAACCATCCACAGGCAAACTTAACCGACCATGCGTCGCCAAACCTTTCAGTTGTGGTGTCAGAAGTGAATCTGACAACCAATAATAAGGATTGGTGGGTAGACACTGGGGCTACTCGGCACATCTGCTCTGAGAAATTATTATTCTCTGAATATCAAAAACTGGAGCAAGATGAGCAATTATTCATGGGAAATTCAGCCGTTTCAAAGGTTGAAGGAAAAGGCAAGATCATCCTGAAGTGGACATCGGGGAAAGAGCTTACTCTGAACGATATACTACATGTTCCAGATATCCGCAAGAATCTGATCTCTGGATCAATACTTAGTAAGAAAGTATTTAGAATATTTTTTGAATCAGATAAATTTATACTTACTAAGGGAGGGATGTATGTGGGAAAGGGTTATCTTGTTGATGGACTTTTTAAAGCCAATGTTGCAGTGGTAGATAAAAAGTCTGTGTATTTGTACCCGAAGCTTATAAATAAAGAAAAATCTTCTGTTTATTTGCTTGAGTCTCCTATTTTATGGCATGCCAGATTAGGGCATGTAAATTACAAGTCTTTAAAGAACTTGTCTAATTTAGGATATATTCCTAAACTCAACTTGGAAGAAATTTGTAAGTGTGAGATTTGTGTTGAGGCCAAGTTAGCGAAAAATTTATTTCACTCAATTGATCGAAATACAGAACCTTTAGGGTTAATTCATAGCGATCTGTGTGACTTGAAGTTTATGCCAACTAGAGGCGGTAAAAAGTATTTTATTACTTTTATTGATGACTGTACAAGATACTGTTATGTGTATCTTTTAAACAGTAACGATGAGGCAATAAATATGTTTATAACATATAAAACCGAAGTTGAGAATCAACTCAATAAGAATATCAAGATTCTAAAATCAGATAGAGGCGGAGAATATGAATCAAATGATTTTAGTGAGTTATGTGCTAAATTTGGTATAATCCATCAAACTATAGCACCATATACTCCACAGCAAAATGAAATTGCTGAACGGAAGAACAGAACTTGGAAGGAGATGGTCAATTCCATGCTCGTAAGTTCTGGAGCTCCGCAGAACTTGTGGGGGAAAGCTCCGTTAACTGCAAATTACATTCTAAATAGAGTACCCCACAAGAAACTTGATTTTATACCATTCGAGTTATGATATGGAAGGAAACCTTCCTACCATTACCTCAAAATGTGGGGGTGCCTTGCAAAGGTGCTAGCACCATTACCTAAAAAGACTAAGTTGGGAGCAAAAACTATGGACTTCATATTTATAGGCTATGCCTTGAATAGTAGTGCCTACAGATTTCTGGTTCATAAATCAGAGATACCAGATATTCATGTAAACATGATTATCGAATCTAGAGATGCTGTGTTCTTTGAAGATATTTTTCCATATAAATGGGAAACAGATAAGACTTCTGGGAAAATAACACATGAGATGGCGTTCAGAGACGAAAGTCTCGAGGAACCGATTGTTAATGCAGAAATTGAACCAAGAAGTCAGAGATCTAGAATCTCAAAATCTTTTGGTCCAGATTTCATAGCATACGCTATTGAAAGCGAGCCTCAAACATTTAAAGAGGCTATATCAACCCCAGAAGCACAAATGTGGAAAGAAGCTATAAATAGCAAAATAGAATCCATACTAAGTAATCATACTTGGGAATTAGCAAACTTGCCTCCTGACAGTAAACCAATTGGGTGTAAGTGGATTTTCAAAAGAAAATTAAAACCCGATGGATCTATCGATAAGTACAAGGCTAGATTAGTAGCCAAGGGTTATCGACAAAAAGAAGGACTTGACTACTTTGATACTTATTTACCAGTAACAAGAATAACATCCGTTCGGATGGTGATTGCAATTGCAGTATTACATAACTTAGATATCCATCAAATGGATGCCAAGACTGCATTCTTAAATGGTGAATTAAATGAAGAAATATATATGGAGCAACCTGAAGGATTTACAGTCAAGGGCCAAGAACACAAAGTGTGTAAATTGGTAAAATCCTTATACAGTCTAAAGCAGGCTCCAAAACAGTGGCATGAGAAATTTGATAGTGTCATGATCAAAGATGGATTCACTATCAATGAATGCGATAAGTGTGTTTACACGAAAACAGTTGAAAATGCATGTATCATTATTTGTCTTTATGTAGACAACATATTGATACTTGGGACTAATATTGAAATTATTAAGTCCACTAAAAGAATGTTATCCAACAGTTTTGACATGAAGGATCTGGGGGTTGCTGATGTAATTTTAGGAATTAAAATCACCAGAACACCAGATGGAATCAGTCTATCTCAATCTCACTACGTGGATAAGATGATAGAAAGATTCAAGGATCATGGGATAAAGGAGAATACAAATCATTTTCTCCCACACGTCCACCTTCATAAGAATACAGGAACTGGAATACGCCAGTTGGAGTATTCTCAGATTATCAGAAGTCTAATGTATTTGATGAATTGCACTAGACCCGATATTACTTACGCTGTAAGAAAGTTAAGCAGATACACTAGCAATCCTAGTAATCAATATTGGACCGCTCTACTACGAGTATTGGGTTACGTGTCACATACCAAGGAATATGCCTTGAGATATGGACAGTATTCACCTGTACTTGAAGGATACAGTGATGCTAATTGGATTGCAGATTCTGAGGAATCAAAATCAACTAGCGGATACGTATTTACTCTAGGAGGAGCAGCGGTATCTTGGAAATCTTTTAAGCAAACATGTATTGCCCGTTCCACTATGAAATCGGAATTCATAGCCTTAAATAAGGCCGGAGAAGAAGCAGAATGGCTTCGACAATTTTATGGAAGATATACCATTATGGCAAAAGCCAGTGCCCGCTATATGTATACACTACGATAATCAAGCAGCTATATCTAGGGCACAAAATGTTATATACAGTGATAAGTCTAGACATATTCGTCGTAGACATAATACTGTGAAGCAGTTGCTCTCAAATGAAATTATCTCTATTGACTTTGTCTCGTCAGAAGATAATTTAGCGGATCCGCTTACTAAAGGTTTAAGTGGAGAGCGTATAAACTGCGCATCGAGGGGAATGGGTCTAAAAGCCTAACCTTACCGAGTCAGCTTAATGGAAACCTCACTTAGCGACTGGAGATCCTACGGACTAAGTTCAAGAGGAAAAACTAGTTATGATTGACTCAGCAAGTAAGCACTTGGGAGCTTGACTCCAATCCATTCCTAAGGTGCACATAAGTGCTTTTCTACAAGTGGATTAAGGATAAGCTTAACGCTTTTAATGATGCCTATATCTTGTTACTAAACAAGTGGAGTAGAGTAGACTACTCTTAATAGGACGATCACCTATGTGAGTATAGAGTTGGGTCGGCTCTTTGGGAATTTCTATGGAGGCTGTTATTCCCTAAAGATACTCTCTGAAACAAAGAATGTCCAGGGCCAAAATGGACACAACCGAGAACCAAAGTTGATTTGAAAAGTTACTGTGTGAAGCTTGTTGACTTGGCTTACACTAACGGCTAACAGTTCAAGACCTAGTTCACTGATTAGCCAGTAAGTCCGATAAAGCTTTCGCTATGGAAGGTTCAAGACCTAGTTCACCTATCCTGATGCAGTTTCTTTTCTAAAGTACCTTTCACAATAGAGTCAGTCTCTTTGTGTGTCAATTCCTTGAATCTCCATTCATTGTGGGGGTTATTAGAATATGAAGAATATATATGTGAATCTTTGAATTGAATTACGACGAGATCCGTTGATCGAATCAATTGGATGATGGTTGGAGTGTGTTCTCCTTCCATTGGGGATGAACGTGGTATATTCACATGTTCAATTCCGACTTCGAATGAATGAGATATTCAAGTCTAAAGATTGCCTAATTCAAAGCCAAAATGGGACAAAAGGTAGCTAAAAGCATTTAGTCTCACATTGGACATGGGATGGAAGTTCGTAGTGTTTAAATAGAGAAAATTGAGAACAAAGGGTGTGCCCTTTGGGTACTTGGAGTTTTCGCGCGCGATTGGGAGGGAACCATGCCCGCACATGCGCGCGCGCTGCCGCCGGCGGCAGCGGCAGCTGGCAGGCGCCGGTGCCGGTGCGGTGCCGGGCTCGGGCTCGGGCTCGGGTCTGGGTTCGGGTTCGGGTTTCCTACCCAGCCTGGTTCTTTTTGCATCAAGTCTCACGGGTATGGGTTGCGAGCATACCCGCTCCGCTATCCGAACCGCCCCGCCACCGGACCCGCTCCGTTATCCGGATCCAAACCGCCCCGCCAACGGCTGCCTGTAAACCGTCGCGACAGTTAGGCGGTTGCGACGGTTGAACCAAACAGTTGCAACGGTTCAGACCGAACCGTTGCAACTGTTGGATGGGTTCGGACCAATCTGCCCCTCCCGGAGCGCTATAAATAGCGCTCCATTCTCTCATTCTAAGACACAAAAAATGAAAACTCTCTCTCTCTCTCTCTGCGTTCTGAACTGGGAAGTGAAGTTCTGAAGTAACTTCTAATGAGAAGTGGGAAATTCAGTTTCCAAAGCGACTTCCAAAAGAGATTCTGCAAAAATTCATTCTGAAAGAGAGCTCAGAAAATTCAACAGATTCTTTAATAGAATTGTTGTCTGAATCTGGGACTTCTGAAGAAGAATATTCTTCAACCTTCCTTCTTCCTCTACAGTGGGTGCTCCTCCAAAGCAAAGGCAAATATTCTCCCGAAATTTGTCTTTGTCCCGCTGCTTCGATAATCCTGTGAAGGTACTGGTTAACTACGGTTCGACCGTACGGTGATTTGGTAGTGTTATCCAAATACCGTGAAGGAGTGTTGTATCTTGGGAGACCAGCGTCCAGTAACCCGTTAGCACCGGTGCGGGGGACGTAATTGTCTTAAGGAGATTCGCTCTAAGCGTACCTCACTCCAAGTACTGTATAAGTGAATTAATTTCTTTATACAGGGGATATACTGATATTCAATATATTGAGACTGATTTATACCAGTCTAATTGGTGTTTAACCAAGGAAGGAAATTGAAAGGTGGTTCTTAAATTAAGGAACGTTCTATTGAACGGAAAACCTCCCACCTGATATTTACCGACCTGGCCAATTAGATTGTTGATATTTCAGTGATATTGATTAGTTGTCAGATTGAATCTAGAAACTACAATCTTAAGACAATTACGCATTGAAGTTTCTTACTTCTGTTCTGCTTGAACTTGCAGAAAATGTCTGAGACTAATCAAGATAGCTCTAGTAAGGCACTAAACATACAGCTACATGCTTTGATGCCTACTCCACTTCCTAACCCGAAGCCGGAGAAGCCAGAAAAATTTGACGGCACAGAATTCAAGAGGTGGCAACAGAAGATGCTCTTCTCCTTGACCACTCTTCATCTGGCCAAATTCCTGCAAGAAGATCCACCAGAACCCGGAACTATCGGGACTCAGTCCTTGCAGTCGATGCATGGACTCAAGGTGACTTCCTTTGCCAAAATTATATTTTAAATTGACTGGATGACCCTCTTTACAATGTCTACAGTCCTATCACAACGGCAAAGAAGTTATGGGCCAGTCTTGATAAGAAGTACAAGACTGAGGATGCTGGTACTAAGAAGTTCATCGTAGGACGATTTCTGGAGTACCAAATGGTGGACAACAAGACTGTAATCAGTCAGGTGCAAGAGTTTCAACTTATCTTGCACGAGATAGAAGCCGAAGGTATGCTTCTACCTGAAACCTTTCAGGTTGCTACTATCGTGGAGAAACTCCCACCTGCGTGGAGAGATTTCAAGAACTACCTGAAGCACAAGCGAAAGGAGCTGAAGTTGGAAGATCTCATTGTGAGGCTTCGAATCGAGGAGGACAACCGAAAGTCCGAGAAAAGGAGCAGTAAGAACTCCTATGAAGCCAAAGCCAATGTGATCAAAGACTCAAAGGGGAAAGCGTCTACTTCCAAAGGCTTAAAGCGGAAGAAGACTTCCCAGGGGTACAAAGACAAGGTCCAAGAAGGCAAGAACATGTGCTTCAAGGGAACCTGCTACATCTGCAACAAAGAAGGGCATAAGGCGAATGAATGTCGCAACCGTCTCAAAAAGAACAAGAAGAACCATCCACAGGCAAACTTGACCGACCATGCGTCGCCAAACCTTTCAGTTGTGGTGTCAGAAGTGAATCTGACAACCAATAATAAGGATTGGTGGGTAGACACTGGGGCTACTCGGCACATCTGCTCTGAGAAATTATTATTCTCTGAATATCAAAAACTGGAGCAAGTGAGCAACTATTCATGGGAAATTCAGCCGTCTCAAAGGTTGAAGGAAAAGGCAAGGTCATCTTGAAGTGGACATCGGGGAAAGAGCTTACTCTGAACGATGTGCTACATGTTCCAGATATCCGCAAGAATCTGATCTCTGCATCAATACTTAGTAAGAAAGGATTTAGAATAGTTTTTGAATCAGATAAATTTGTACTTACTAAGGGAGGGATGTATGTGGAAAAGAGTTATCTTGTTAATGGACTTTTTAAAGCCAATGTTGCAGTGGTAGATAAAAAGTCTGTGTATTTGTACCCGAAGCTTATAAATAAAGAAAAATCTTCTATTTATTTGCTTGAGTCTCCTATTTTATGGCATGCTAGATTAGGGCATGTAAATTACAAGTCTTTAAAGAACTTGTCTAATCTAGGATATAGTCCTAAACTCAACTTGGAAGAAATTCGCAAGTGTGAGATTTGTGTTGAGGCCAAATTAGCGAAAAATTCATTTCACTCAATTGATCGAAATACAGAACCTTTAGGGTTAATTCATAGCGATCTGTGTGACTTGAAGTTTATGCCAACTAGAGGCGGTAAAAAGTATTTTATTACTTTTATTGATGACTGTACAAGATACTATTATGTGTATCTTTTAAACAGTAAGGATGAGGCAATAAATATATTTATAACATATAAAGCCGAAGTTAAGAATCAACTCAACAAGAATATCAAGGTTCTAAAATCCGATAGAGGCGGAGAATATGAATCAAATAATTTTAGTGAGTCATGTGCTAAATTTGGTATAATCCATCAAACTACAGCACCATATACTCCACAGCAAAACGAAATTGCTGAACGGAAGAACAGAACTTTGAAGGAGATGGTCAATTTCATGCTCGTAAGTTCTAGAGCTCTGCAGAACTTGTGGGGGGAAGCTCTGTTAACTGCAAATTACATTCTAAATAGAGTACCCACAAGAAACTTGGTCTTATACCATTCGAGTTATGGTATGGAAGGACACCTTCCTACCATTACCTCAAAATGTGGGGGTGCCTTGCAAAGGTGCTAGCACCATTACCTAAAAAGACTAAGTTGGGAGCAAAAACTATGGACTTCATATTTATAGGCTATGCCTTGAATAGTAGTGCCTACAGATTTCTGGTTCATAAATCAGAGATACCAGATATTCATGTAAACATGATTATCGAATCTAGAGATGCTGTGTTCTTTGAAGATATTTTTCCATATAAACGGGAAACAGATAAGACTTCTGGGAAAAGAACACATGAGATGGCGTTCAGGAACGAAAGCCCTGAGGAACCGATTGTTAATGCGGAAATTGAACCAAGAAGAAGTCAGAGATCTAGAATCTCAGAATCTTTTGGTCCAGATTTCATAGCATACACTATTAAAAGCGAGCCTCAAACATTTAAAGAGGCTATGTCAATCCCAGAAGTACAAATGTGGAAAAAAGTTATAAATAGCGAAATAGAATCCATACTAAGTAATCATACTTGGGAATTGGCAAACTTACCTCCTGACAGTAAACCAATTGGGTATAAGTGGGTTTTCAAAAGAAAATTAAAACCTGATGGATTTATCGATAAGTACAAGGCTAGATTAGTAGCCAAGGGTTATCGACAAAAAGAAGGACTTGACTACTTCGATACTTATTCACCAGTAACAAGAATAACATCCATTCGGATGTTGATTGCAATTGCAGTATTACATAACTTAGATATCCATCAAATGGATGCCAAGACTGCATTCTTAAATGGTGAATTAAATGAAGAAATATATATGGAGCAACTTGAAGGATTTATAGTCAAGGGCCAAGAACACAAAGTGTGTAAATTGGGAAAATCCTTATACAGTCTAAAGCAGGCTCCAAAATAGTGGCATGAGAAATTTGATAGTGTCATGATCAAAGATGGATTCACTATCAATGAATGCGATAAGTGTGTTTACACGAAAACAATTGGAAATGCATGTATCATTATTTGTCTTTATGTAGACGACATGTTGATACTTGGGACTAATATTGAAATTATTAAGTCCACTAAAAGAATGTTATCTAACAGTTTTGACATGAAGGATCTGGGGGTTGCTGATGTAATTTTAGGAATTAAAATCACCAGAACACCAGATGGAATCAGTCTATCTCAATCTCACTACGTGGATAAGATGATAGAAAGATTCAAGGATTATGGGATAAAGAAGAATACAAATCCTTTTCTCCCGCACGTCCACCTTCATAAGAATACAGGAACTGGAATACGCCAGTTGGAGTATTCTCAGATTATCGAAAGTCTAATGTATTTGATGAATTGCACTAGACCCGATATTACTTACGTTGTAAGCAAGTTGGCAATCCTAGTGATCAACATTGGACCGCTCTACTACGAGTATTGGGTTACGTATCACATACCAAGGAATATGCTTTGAGATATGGACAGTATCCATCTGTACTTAAGGATACAGTGATGCTAATTGGATTGCAGATTCTGAGGAATCAAAATCAACTAGCGGATACGTATTTACTCTAGGAGGAGCAGCGGTATCTTGGAAATCTTCTAAGCAAACATGTATTACCCGTTCCACTATGGAATCAGAATTCATAGCCTTAGATAAGGCCGGAGAAGAAGCAGAATGGCTTCGACAATTTTTTGGAAGATATACACTGCGATAATCAAGCAGTTATATCTAGGGCACAAAATGTTATATACAACGGTAAGTCTAGACAAATTCCTCGTAGACATAATACTGTGAAGCAGTTGCTCTCAAATGGAATTATCTCTATTGACTTTGTCTCATCAAAAGATAATTTAGCGGATCTGCTTACTAAAGGTTTAAGTGAAGAGCGTATAAACTGCGCATCGAGGGGAATGGGTCTAAAAGCCTAACCTTACCGAGTAAGCTTAATGGAAACCTCACTTAGCGACTGGAGATCCCACGGACTAAGTTCAAGAGGAAAAACTAGTTATGATTGACTCAGCAAGTAAGCACTTGGGAGCTTGACTCCAATCCATTCCTAAGGTGCACATAAGCGCTTTTCTACAAGTGGATTAAGGATAAGCTTAACGCTTTTAATGATGCCTATATCTTGTTACTAAACAAGTAGGGTAGAGTAGACTACTCTTAATAGGACGATCACCTATGTGAGTATAGAGTTGGGTCGGCTCTTTGGGAATTTCTATGGAGGCTGTTATTCCCTAAAGATACTCTCTGAAACCAAGAATGTCCAGGGCCAAAATGGACACAACCGAGAACCAAAGTTGATTTGAAAAATTACTGTGTGAAGCTTGTTGACTTGGCTTACACTAACGGCTAACAGTTCAAGACTTAGTTCACTGATTAGCCAGTAAGTCCGATAAAACTTTCGCTATGGAAGGTTCAAGACCTAATTCACCTATCCTGATGCAGTTACTTTTCTAAAGTACCTTTCACAATAGAGTCAAGTCTCTTTGTGTGTCAATTCCTTGAATCTCCATTCATTGTGGGGGATTGTTGGAATATGAAGAATATATATGTGAATCTTTGAACTGAATTACGGCGAGATCCGTTGATCGAATCAATTGGATGATGGTTGGAGTGTGTTCTCCTTCCATTGGGGATGAACGTGGTATATTCACATGTTCAATTCCGACTTCGAATGAATGAGATATTCAAGTCTAAAGATTGCCTAATTCAAAGCCAAAATGGGACTAAAGGTAGCTAAAAGCATTTAGTCCCACATTGGCCATGGGATGGAAGTTCGTAGTGTTTAAATAGAGAAAATTAAGAACAAAGGACGTGCCCTTTGGGTACTTGGAGTTTTCGCGCGCGATTAGGAGGGAACCATGCCCGTACATACGCGCGCGCCGCTGCTGGCGGCGGCGGCGGCCGGCCGGTGCCGGGCCGGGCTCGGGTCCCGGGTCTGGGTCTGGGTTCGGGTTCGGGTTCCCTACCCGGCATGGTTCTTTTTGAATCACGTCTCACGGGTATGGGTTGCAAGCATACCCGCTCCGCTGTCTGTAAACCGTCGCGGCAGTTGGGCGGTTGGACGGTTGCAACGGTTCAGACCGAACAGTTGCAACGGTTCAGACCGAACAGTTGCAACGGTTCAGACCGAACAGTTGCAACTGTTGGATGGGTTCAGACCAATCTGCCCCTGCCGGAGCGCTATAAATAGCGCTCCGTTCTCTCATTCTAAGACACAAAAAACGAAAACTCTCTCTCTCTCTGCGTTCTGAACTGGAAGTGAAGTTCTGCGTTCTGAACTGGGAAGTAAAGTTCTGAAGTAACTTCCAACGAGAAGTGGGAAATTCAGTTTCCAAAGCGACTTCCAAAGAGATTCTGCAAAAATTCATATTGAAAGAGAGCTCAGAAAATTCAGCAGATCTTTTAATAGAATTGTTGTCTGAATCTGGGACTTCCGAAGAAGAATATTCTTCAACCTTCCTTCTTCCTCTACAGTGGGTGCTCCTCCAAAGTAAAGGCAAATATTCTCCCGAAATTTGTCTTTGTCACGCTGCTTCGACAATCCTGTGAAGGTACTGGTTAACTACGGTTCGACCGTACGGTGATTTGGTAGTGCTATACAAATACCGTGAAGGAGTGTTGTATCTTGGGAGACCAGCGTCCAGTAACCCGTTAGCACCGGTGCGGGGGACGTAATTGTCTTAAGGAGATTCGCTCTAAGCGTACCTCACTCCAAGTACTGTATAGTGAATTAATTTCTTTATACAGGGGATATACTGATATTCAGTATATTGAGACTGATTTATACCAGTCTAATTGGTGTTTAACCAAGGAAGGAAATTGAAAGGTGGTTCTTAAATTAAGGAACGTTCTATTGAACGAAAAACCTCCCACCTGATATTTACCGACTTGGCCAATTAGATTGTTGATATTTCAGTGATATTGATTAGTTGTCAGATTGATTCTAGAAACCAACAGGATCAGCGAGCCCGACTAAGTTTTCGGACTCTATAAGCAGCCTCACCTACACAAAATTGTCGAAACTCAGGAAGAAATGACCATAAATCGATGCAGGAAAGATTGAAGATGATATATGATGCATCTGCCGTCGAATACGCCGCTGGAGACTAGTGATTCTCGCCAAGACTTGCCATTGACACCAGCAAGATGTTAGCAGTGCTGTGGGCACAAGAAATTGGCGGGAAAATCAACTGGATTTTGGAATTATAAAAGAGAAAGAGAGAGCTCTTTCTCTCATTTACAACTCCGATTTAGAGAACTTGGGTCAAAATAAAGATTAGGGCAGCTGATTACACAGTTCTCCCTCTTATATGCTCAAGCTGAAGGTGGGAAGGAGAAGAATATTCCCTTGGAATCTTTCTTTGTTATAATTTGGTTTGGGCTTACAGGGTTTTTCTTCTTGGCTCGCCTGCAACCCGACTCGCTATCCCTTAAGTGTGCATCCAACGGCCATGACAAATCCAACAGCTAATGGCCATATCCAACGGTCCCTGCTCATCTTCTCCATTTTCAATTGGATTTCCCCGCACTCTGAGCCGTTCCTTCACTTATCTCCGCCTAGCTCCAGCCATCAGCCATGGCGAGACTGCATCAAAGCTCGCCCCTTGAAATCGATCTCGTCCTCAAAGTTGAGCTTGGGCTTCTTCATCAACTACATCATGTTGCACATAGTGATACTGTAGTGGAACTTGGTTGGATGGAGCTCCATGCACTTGCTCTAGGGAAGGGGCAGTGATCATGGTGGTGGTTCTAGAGGGCTTCAGCGGGGGAAGAACTGCCCATGTCAATGGCTCGAAACCCATGTCTTCATCAGATTTCAGCTGCCAGTCATCCACGTCATGTGACACTCGCTTTATTTAATTGCATATTATTATCATATATGTTGTTATGTGTATAGATCATATATTTTTCGACTAATATAATTCAATCTGTTTATTACCCCAATATGAAAGTATTGGTGTTGGTAGCATGTTGTATTAATAGGTAGATAATTCCACCTAAAATCCTATAGCCTTAAGAGAATGAGAGTTAGTACAAAATAATCCATTAGGGTAAAGTATACATACTATTTAGTAGTCTCACAAATACATACCGTTAGGTACTCAGTAACAATAACAGTAGTAATATCAGATGGATGCCAGTCATCCCTGGAACCCTGCAGTGGAACCCTCATTCGGTTATGCAACCTATATTCTAAGTCCACCCAAAATGCAAACATTATCTTCTCCATCAATTTTTTCAATCTCAGTATAAGTTGTCTTTATTATTATTTAATTCAGTTAAATCAGTTAATATTCATGTTACCTAGAATATTGGGACAATGCGGTGATAGTAATAGTAATAGTAACAGTAATCGTATACATGGTGGACACTAATACGAACAGTGAACAGTAACAGTAATTGTGCATACGATGAATAGAGTTGTACCGGTGTTATGGTCTAACAATACTTTCCTAGTAACTTTCAATAACATGAATAATTACAGTAATAAGTCTAGACACTGATCCTCAAGTCATCGATATATCCATCCTCTAAGTCACCGATATATCTGAATCTCAATACTGAAATAACTACATGTTCTGATACATCTAATTAAATCCTTATACTCTAATCAGATCAAGATCATCACATATTCTCACTCTACCCAGGTCAATCACAAGATCACAAAGCTCAAGTAACATATCAGGTATATATATCTCTAAAATCCATCAGGTCAGGTCAACTCAATCAACGTCTATTCCTCAACCCCCAAGTCAACTCTAATCCAACTGAGTCTACTTGACAAGTCCAAGATCCCGTCCTTTTAATGAGAATCTCCTATTTAATCAATCATCAATATCTGACTAAACTTTCACCTGTTTTACCATTAATAAGAATAATCAAATCTACTGATAATGTCACCTAGATATCCACTCATATAACTACCATCATGAACCAGTCAAATCTGAGATTTAAATTTGATTATCGTCTAAATTACATCACCACTAGTGCCAATCCTAATTAAGGCCATAACTAGGGAGTGGGACATCCTCAAACTACATGAAATCTAGAAATGTCTACTTCTAATACTCAACATCAATAGAACATCATCTGTACTCAAACGATATAATCTGTACATAAATCCAAATACTTACAATTATAAATCCAACTACATCAATCTTATCAGAATATTATTCAAAATCCTCTATAACACATATAGGCCTCAAGCCAACTCCAACTCTCGCTAAATCCAATTAAATTCTTATCTGAGTAATCACTAAATACATAATTAACATGTCTGATAAATACTCCATATAAAATATACATCTAATCACAATCACAAACCAATTATCTCAAGATCAATCTCATAGACAGACTAACGTACATCATAACTATATTCGAATCCGAAAACGGTAATCATCGAATCAAATAACAGTCCAGGGTATCAATACTAGGCTTAAGCCAACAGCGATAAACTACCAACATATGAAATGACGCGGATAATCGCTCAAATCAACTAAATAAATAAAGTGAATATTCATTGATGTCTCAGAAAGTGATACATATAATCAAACTGGTAAAATAAAGCAGATGGTCACATGTAATAATACAAGTAACATATAAACACCAATGACAATGGTAAATAAAGAAAATGATATAAGAGTAAACACTCACATGGAATGATGTGGTTTTGGATCCGAATCGCCATCTGGTCTTCATCGCACGAACTGGTATGGATCTTAAGATCATCCCATGGGTCAATTTTTAAATGGCCAGTGTATTGGTCACAACGAACACGAATCCGGATCTACTCTGGGTATCCTGTTACCGGTTCGGATCCCACGAACGAGTCTGCAATGCTGCAACACGCATCCAAACATATGAACTTACACAAACACAAGTATATACACATACATATACACACATCACATACATACACGGGTATACATCCACATATAATTACATACATACATACACAAGTATTCGCATACGCTTACATAATTCATTATATATATACACCCATCCATTTAACACACACACACACACAGAATCACACACGCACACAATCAGTCACATACACAGCACACACATAATAATCATGTGCGCGCGCGCGCACACACACACACACAAAATTAATCAACCCATACATTATTACATATATATACATAATTAAATATTACAAACACTTGCAACAAACAAAGAAGGAGTGGGAGGAGTCTCACCCTAGGGCAAGGCTCACGGCCATGCGGCGGCTCGACAGAGGCCAAGGGGTGGAGACGGAGGCCACGGAGGATGACTGTTGTTGACACTTAAAAAAGACAAGATTCTTATTGGTCCGAACAATGTCTAAACTTGTTGACATTTACAAAAGACAAGTGACAGACGAGCTGAAGACCAGTTTTCACTCATCTCCGAGGGACAAGGAAGCAACTTGGACTCCACTGATCCAGCAAGCAGACAGTGAACCCGGATTGTTTCTAAACAGACCTCAGCAGGTCTAAAGGTGCTAGCACTTAGCATTGCACGAGCCCAAAGGGATAGCCTCGCTTGAGAGGCTAATATCACCCAACTTAACCTTAAAGCCATCCAAAGCCTCGCCAAGAAGCTAACTCGCCAACTTTGCCGCAGGGGACTTCCAGCTCCGCCAAAAGGGTTTCTTTCGGACTTCGCCAAAAGCTGCCTCTAGCCCCGCTATGAGCTCAATGCGGACAGCGCCGCTAAGAATCTACTGTGGTCAACCTTTGACCAATCAAATCTCCGGATGAGATCGGATCCAATCAGATCAAATCTAATTAAGATCAAATCAGAGATCAAATTTGGCAGTTGATTGCCACAATCTCTTGATTCTTCTTAAAACGAGTAAGAAGATCAGGGAAAATCCTCCAACGATATGGAAAGGATCAAGAAGATCAACCGACCTGCCATTTCTAGCTTCGCAGAAGCTGATCCTAGCCTCGCAGCAAGGCCACTTTCCAGATTTTAAACAGATTCGATTCAATCTGTTTCCATATTTTCAAGGGACGATTATACCCTTGCTCTCCCTATAAATAGCCCGTCAGGGGTACAAGGAGATAAAAGGCATACGGGAGGACTCCACAAGCAGAGGCTTCTTCATAACGCACCGTGCGTTCTCGAATTCAGAGACCTTTTAGAGAATTGCTTTCTCTATTCAGGGTGTTGATACCCTAACATCGTCCTTCTTCTCAAGGAATCTCCGGAACCAGGCGAGAAGGAATTCCTAATTGAAGGCGATTTTGAGAAGCAGCAAGAGGGTTCTACCAACCTTCTGTTCTCTGATTCCCCAAACCAGGCGAGAAGGGAATCTCATCGCTCGCATCGTCAAAGGGACAAAGTGGTCGCGCGCTGACCAGACTCCTATCGGCACACTTCTCCAGAATCTCTGAGGAGATCTACTTGTAATCTTTTTTTAGAATACTTGTAATTTAGCTCCTCAAACTCTTTTTTTTGTAAGTTTTCCCCCTTTGCAAACATAATGGAAAACAAGATGGCGACTCCGCTGGGGAGATTCTCCACTGCCGAGAATCAAGTGTCGCAATGCGACGAACAGACCTTCGGGTCTAACTCTGAATTCAGAAAAGCCGGTGCAGCCAGAGCTTCTCTTGCCAAATCTTCAAGGAAAGTCTCTGCGGAGACTGAAAAGGTTCTCTATGAACCTACTGCGGTTATTTGGCGCAACAAGGAAGCACGTCCGCAGTCTGATTCTTTTACTTGCGAGAACTTGGTGGTTCAGTTCGATCAAGCAAGATTTGAAGAAGTCCTCTCTGGGGGTGGCCCAACGCTTCGAGCACGAAAGCGTAGGAGGGTTTCCACGACCAAGGTTTCAAATCAAAAACCGGAAGCAGAATTCTGCCAACACCCCTCAGCCTCGCGTGTGGCTAATCAGGTTCTCTGCGAACCTAAGTCTCCTCTGCCAAGGCGGATATGGAAACCTAAACAGAAGTCTTCGACCGAAGAGAAGGGCAAGATGCCTGTCTGCTCCAATCATAAAGTTACGACGGCAATCATACCGTCGTCCAATTCAAGGGCAGCGATGCCTCGCCCGGCCTCGTTCTCATGAGCGAAGCCACTGTACCACAGCGTACGCGCAGGGTCCATGACCGCGAAGCTGAAACCAAAGTACCATCTAAGGCTAATTGCCTTCGCAACAGCATAGCGGGTAAAGCACCGCAGCGTGCTCCACTTTCCAGTGCGTCAAGCACTAAGTTCGCGTCTAATGGCGAAGCTAGAACTAAAGCACTATTCAGTGCTAATCTCGTCTGCAGGGATAAAAGAAGCAGGACATCGCCCTATGCGCGATCCAAAAGAGCCTTTGCGCTCGATTGCAGGGACCCAACCGGGTTCGATTTGAGGAAATTGTTGACGGATAGACAAACCTCTTCCCCTTATTGCCAACACAGGGGATGTCAACTGCTGACACTCCACTCGGTCCATTGCCGGCTGGGACCAATCTCTGCCACGCCTCCAAGACGACGGTCGGTTTTTGATCGACTATCGGTGCAAGTCCTGGTGAAACATCGCAAAAGGAGCATCTCGCGAGATCTATCCTCCGCATCCGTCAACATGACCGGAAGAGGACAAGAGTCCCCAGATTCAGACTACAACCCAGGCTTAGGCGAAGTCTTGGTGCATGAAGAAGAGGGTGTTTTCCGAAACACCAGATCTAGGGTGGCGATACCCTACAATTACGAGCAGCCTTCTTCCTCGATGGCCCTAACCTCGTCACAGCCCACAAGATCACTCCAATCATCGGACGGAGAAGATGAAGATAGTGGGTACGCCTCTTCGGCGACAGTCAGTTCGGTGCGAACAGACAGAGCATCAGTCAATATGGCTGATAACGTCAACGACGATCTTCGTCGGCGCCTGGAAGCCCAGGAGCAAACTTTCAAGACTCAGCAAGAGGCTCTGGATAATATTCAACAGATGCTCGCTCAACTCCTCAATAACCGGAATAACAATGATGCCGGGAGCAATCACGATGAGGAGGAACACTTCAGCAATGAGCAACCAAAGCCGGAGAAATCTAAGGAGGGTTCTTCCTTAGACGCCGAAGTCCTTAAGGGCCTCCAAGCTCAGATCGCATCCCTAGCTCAGAGGGATGAATTAAAGAAGGTAGGGACAGTCTGTCCTTATCCGCTGGAGTGGGATTCGGTGCCATACCCACCGAAGTTCAAACCGCCAAGCTGCATACGTATGATGGAAAGAGCTCGCCAAATCAGCACATCTACTATTTCCGGTCTCAGACTGGTAATGTTATAAGCAATGACGCCATAATGGCTAGGCTTTTCATTGGCACCTTAAAGGGGGTGGCGTTTGACTGGTTTCGCAGTCTTCCCCCAGGCTCTATCAACTCCTGGATCGACCTGAAAACTCGGTTCCTCTCTCGTTTCTATGAGGATGATACCGAGGTAAACATGGACAAACTCCTCTCCACTGTGCAGAGGAAGGGCAAATCTGTCCGTGACTACATTGAACGGTTCAAAAACTTATCCTTGATGTGCCCAGCTGGGATGCCATTACCCATGCTCTTGCAGACATGCAGACACAACTTTCTAGACCAAGTAGAAGTTCGCATGGGGGCTGTCAAAGCCCACACTTGGAAAGAATTGGTCAAACAAGCTGAGATAGCCGAGAAGTCGGCTAAAAAGTTCGAACCATCCGCCCCTAGAGGCAAGTGGGGTATGAACAACAAAGGGCGTGGCGACCTACCGCAATCTTCTCAAGCTAAAGGCAAAGAGACTATGTCTGTGGAACTATCCGAAGATGTGCAGTCAAAGGCCAAGAGAGTGGCTTCAACAATCAGGAACCTAAGTTCCCTCCAAAGCAGTACTCGTTCAAAGACGATCAGGTGGTCACCATATTCCATCTGCTCCACAAAGGGAACAAAATGAAGCTGCCAGATGCGCGGCGTCCCAATGAGATAGGGCGCACAAACGACCCTAAATACTGCCTCTACCACAGGATGGTTCACCATCCTACTGACAAGTGCTATGTCCTCAAGGATAGAATTCAAGCCTTGGTTGATGCCGGGGTTCTGACGTTAAAGACGGAGCAAAAGAAAGTCACTGCCAATCTGGTGACTCTTGAGTTCGGCAAAGCCCCAAAGATCACAGTTCCCGACGGGACTTATTCCGTCCCTGCGCCACGGTTGGAAGTCAAACATCTTCCAGCTACAGCTCAAAACAATAAGGGTCTTGTTCCCTTAACATTGGAGACAGGAGAAGTCATGTGGATACATCCAGACCTCATCCAAGACGTACAGTGGGATCCAAAGCAGCCCAACTCAAAGGGCAAGTCTTGCAATGTCATCTCCCTCCTGCCAGACGACGACAATCTTACATCAGCTTCCCTCAGTGATTCCGAAGGAGAAAAGCATGCTTGCGCAGCGCAAGTCGATACGCCTCAGCAAACGGGCACCCGATCCGGAAAATCATACTTAAGGCAGTATGAAAAGTCTACTGACGAGATACAACAGCAAACGACGTCAGCACAAGTACCAGCATCCACTCCAATCCCAGCCAAAGGGAAAGAAAAGCCTAAGGAGGTACGATTCGATCACGTGTTGAAGAAACCACCAGGCCAAGGGTTTGATACGCCCTTTCGGTTTGACATATTGGCTCAACTGGCCAATATCCCAGCTCGTATCACTATACACGAGCTCCTTCGCCTCTCAAAAGAGACAAGAGAAGTACTCAGGGATGCGCTAGCCAATTCAGAATCATTTCTGACATGCATGCCTGAGATCCCTAACAACGACGTCCAGTCTTCCTGCCCAGATGTCATCATGCATAATCAAAGGTGCCCGCTATTACCTTCACAGCGGAAGATATGCTTCTCAAAGACAACAAGCACGATCGACCTCTGTATTACACCGGATATATCGGTTCAACATGCATTGAGAGGGTACAAGTCGATCCGGGGTCTGCACTCAGCATCATCCCCAAAAGGCTTCTCTACTTCCTCGGCATACCATTGTATAGGTTGTCCGCAACCACTACTACAATATACGGTTTCAACGCCGGGAGCAGTCATCCACTGGGGAAAATTCGACTCCGTTGCAGAATCGGGAGCCTGAAGTCAGAAGTGACATGCTATGTCATTGATGCTGACACATCATATAACCTGCTGCTGGGACGGCCATGGATCCATGCCAATTGGATCGTCCCTTCCACCCTCTATCAATGCTTCAAATATGTTGAAGATGATGCGACAGTACGAACTGTCTTTGCTGAGAGGCAACCATTCAAAGGGGTGGAAAACTACTTCACTGACACTCTCCTATATCAAGAGGCCGGTGGAGCACTCAAAGAATCGTTGCCAGACGATGATGAAAGTGGCAACGAGGCGGATTCAGAATCCGAAACAGGCATGCCAGCTATTCTGATTGGTGAACCAATTATAGCATATCTCAATAATCCCCTATGTAATACTCCTTCAGAGGATGAAGGTGAATGGGTAATTAATGATAATATTTCTTTTGATTATCCTGCGAGTATTGGGTCGATTAAATCTATTACGGATGGCTCTCTGCATGTACCCGTACATGAGCCAAGTGTGGCCAGCACATCTGTGGAAGCTATAGAGGGGGCCACATTGGTGATCCCTCCGTCCAAACAAGGTCAGTCGCCGATAGTCTTCGGTAGAACCCGGCCACGGGGATCCACAACTGCAGATCCAAGCTTAGATTCAGACGCCCCACAGTTCTTCCATTATGCGCGGCCAGCGCGCCACATTATAAAGAAAATGGGATACGACTTGAAGCATGGAGCAGGCCTGAATTTCGGAAAAGGAAGGCGCGGTTTGATGCGGAACCTTGTGCCTAAAGGGAAACCTGCAAATTACTATGATAGTATACGCAGGGGGTTGGGATACGTTACACCCACATCATCAGCAACCGTTCAAGTCAAAGACGATGAACCGATTCCATCACATTCAGCCTCATCCTCCGAGTGGGATTCAGATGTCAGTATAGGAGGAATGTTCGAAAACCTCACTGCTAATATGACCTCAAGCAGTCAATTGGAGCCCGCAGAAGCCACTGACGAGGAGCAATGGGCCCAGCAATCAGACCTTCAATGGGAAAAGCGATTCGAATCGCGCGAACCACCTACTGAAGACAAGGTGATGTAGGTCAACCTGGGAAGTCAAGATAACCCCAAGCCCATCTTTATAAGTGAAAGCCTATCACTTATAGAAAAGGAGGAATTGATAATGCTCGTGAAGGAGTATATAGATGTCTTCGCATGGAGCTACGAAGATATGCCCGGACTTGATCCACAGGTCGCTATGCACCGTCTGAACATCAAGACCGACGTCAAGCCAGTCAAGCAGCAACAACGTCGGTTTCGCCCGAACATTATGGAAGCTATTGAAGCCGAAGTTCACAAGCTCATTGCATGTGGCTTCATCCGGGAAGAACAACATCCTGATTGGGTAGCTAACATCGTCCCCGTCCTCAAAAAGAACGGGAAAATACGGATCTGCATCGACTACTGTGATCTCAATACGGCCTGTCCCAAAGACGAATTCCCACTGCCCATCACCGACGTCATGATCGACAACACATGTGGATTCGAAAGAATGTCTTTCATGGACGGCTTTTCAGGGTACAACCAGATTAAGATGTATCCCGACGACGAGAAGCATACTTCGTTCCGAACACCATTAGGGGTATACTGCTACACTGTAATGCCCTTCGGACTGAAGAACACCGGAGCAACCTATCAGCGGGCAATGAGTTTGATCTTCCGCGATCATCTCCGAAAAACGGTGGAATGCTATGTCGACGACATTGCCGTCAAAAGCCGCAACAAGAATGAACACCTTCGCGACCTGAGAACGATGTTCGATATAATGCGGGCTCATCAACTGAAAATGAACCCAACAAAATCCTTTTTGGGAGTGTCAAGCGGCAAATTCTTTGGGTTTATTGTCACATCAAAAGGAATTCATCTTGACCCAGACAAAGTCAAAGCCATCCAGAGCATGCATCCACCAAGGAATCAAAGAGCTCAGAGGAGCTCAGAGGCTTGCAAGGCAGGCTGGCCTATATCAGAAGATTCATCGCAAATCTCTCAGGCCGCTGTCAGCCGTTCACCCGGCTCATGAAAAAGGGTACTTCCTTCGTATGGGATCAAGCTTGTCAGGAAGCTTATGAAGACATCAAGAGGTACCTCACAAAGCCTCCAGTCTTAGTGGCCCCTACATCAGGGAAGCCATTCTTGCTTTATGTAAAGGCTATGGACTACTCCCTCGGTGCCCTCCTCGCTCAAAAGGACGACAATGGCCACGAGCAGGCCATTTATTATCTGAGCAGAACTCTCATAGGAGCGGAATCTCGCTACAACCCTATCGAGAAAGAGTGTTTAGCTCTCGTCTTCGCTGTTCAGAAGACACGACATTATTTGGTCGGCCAGACCATACATGTCATCTCCAGAGTAAACCCATTGCGTCTTCTTATGACGAAGCCAGGATCATTGAATTCAAGATTGGCTAAGTGGGCACTTTTATTGTCTCAATACGACATGATCTTCACGCCTCAGAAGGCGGTTAAAGGCCAGGCCCTTGCAGAGTTCTTGGCTGCTCATCCAGTTCCGGAGCATTCAAAACTTCACGAAGATATCCTTGATGAAGTCTTCGAGTCTTATGCAACTTCAGAAGAGGAAGTGTGGCAGATGTTCTTTGATGGAGCATCGCGAATGGGCCCTAAAGGCAAAGTTATTGCCGGAGTGGGGGTTGTGTTTATCTCCCCACAGAATCATGTCCTGCCCAGAGCATTTTCTTTGACAGAATCGTGCTCCAACAATGTGGCAGAATATAATGCTCTGCTCATTGGTCTTCAGCTCGCCCATGGAATGGGGGTACGCTACCTCGAAGCTTATGGCGATTCAAAACTGATCATCAATCAGGTTAAAGGCGAATACGAAGTCCGCCATGAGGACTTGGTGCCTTATTACCATACAGCCATCGAATTGGCTAACCTATTTGAAGGTTTCTACATCGGGCATGTGTCCCGATCTCAAAATACTAAGGCGGACGCCCTTGCTGCCTTAGCAACAACTCTAGCCTTGCCAGCCGACACCGAGTATCACCTCACAGTCGCAACTCGACATCTTGTATGCTCCAAGCACATGCTAAGAACTCGAGAAGTCTATAATGTCTCGACGAACCTTGAGCCGAGGGATTGGCGCTTTCCTCTCATTGACTATGCTTTGCACGGTCTGCTTCCAGACAATCCTAAAGAAGCGGCATCTATCAGACGAAGGTCTCTCCGTTTCTACTACGATCTGACTCTGAAGACACTTTACCGTCGTTCATATGACGGTGTCCTCCTCCGTTGCCTTTCCAATTCAGAGGCACAGGAAGCGCTCCAAGAAGCGCACGATGGCACTTGCGGAGCTCATCAGCCAGGTCCAAAGCTTAAAGACAGGTTGCATAGGCTGGGATATTATTGGCCAACTATGATAGCCGACGCTATCCAATATGCACGAAGGTGTAAAGCATGTCAGATTCATGCGGACTTCATACACCAGCCTTCGGAGTTGCTCCACCTGACTGCTGCTTCATGGCCATTTGAAGCATGGGGAATAAACGTCGTAGGACCAATCAGTCCTTCTTCGACAAAAGGTCACCGGTTTATCCTAGCAATAACCGACTACTTTTCAAAATGGGCGGAGGCTATACCACTGTTGAAGTCAAAACCTCCAATGTAGTTCACTTTATCAAGCACCACGTCATCCATCGATTTGGTGTCCCTAGGCGGATCATCCACGACAACGGTCCCCAATTCATAAGCCAAGTATTCTATCGGTTCTGCAATAAATACCGAATTCAGAATGTGGCTTCAACTGCCTATAATCCTGCTGCCAACGGCTTGGCGGAAGCATTCAACAAAACAATCATCAAGCTGCTCAAGAAATTCGTCTCCTTGAATAAGCGAGATTGGGACGAAAAGCTCGGTGAATGTCTTTGGGCCTACCGAACCACGGTGCGGACACCGACAGGCAATACGCCTTTTTCCCTGGTATATGGGTGCGAAGCAGTCCTCCCATTGGAAATCCAGATGCCATCGTTGCACGTAGCTCTGATTACTAAAATCACATCAGAGGACAATGATCGCCTACGCCTTCAAGAGCTCGAAGCTTTGGACGAGAAGCGACTACAAGCTCAGCAGCATATCGAGCTATATCAAGCTCGAATCTCAAAAGCCTTCAATAAGAAGGTTAAACAGAGAGTCTTCCAGAAAGGAGACCTGGTCTTAGCCGTCAGACGACCGATGATTATGACGCACAAGACCAAAGGCAAATTTCAGCCTAAATGGGAAGGACCGTTTGTAATAGAAACAGTCTATTCAAACGGAGCATACCGCCTCGCGACTGCAGAGGGCGACCTACTCATGATGCCGATCAATGGCAAGTTCTTAAAGAAATATTATCCTTAATCAAGGATCCTTCTCTTGATCAAGTTAACACTACACCTCTGATCAAGATCTCCGTGTCTGGAGCACACACAAAGAGAGCCTTTCTCTTCCTCCAAGTGAGGTCATACAGCCGAAAACCAACAGGAACCTGGCCGCGCACCGGTTATCCTAAAGGGGAATCAAGGTTATGCAGACATTAACCTAATAATCCAATATCCTTTAACGATTAAGGATAGAGGAAAATGTTGGCTCCAAAGGAGAGAGACCACAGTCTCTAATCAGGTAGGAAAATCCCTTATCGGTGACTCCTATAAGCCCAACATAAGTCCTCGACAACTCATCATGCTGAGGGGAATAGCATGGCTAGCCCAACTCAAACGGTAGTTGGTAAAGGCATATCAAACCCGTTGACAGCTGGGGATTTGCTAAAAATCCTAAGGGACCAGTTCCCATTTGATTCCCTCTCCAGAATCACTTACCAATTCTCATCCATAGGATGGTAAGGCCACATATATTCCGCTGTTATGTTAACATTAAACCTATGACAGCAGTTCCCTCATCTTTCTCCGAGAGAATAAGACCTCCAAAGTCACTTACCAATTCTCATCCATAGGATGGTAAGGCCACATATATTCCGCTGTTATGTTAACATTAAACCTATGACAGCAGTTCCCTCATCTCTCTTCGAGAGAATGAGACCTCCAAAGTCACTTACCAATTCTCATCCATAGAATGGTAAGACCACATATACATTTCGCTGTTACGTTAACATTAAACCTATGACAGTGATTCCCTCGTTTCTTCCCGTGAAAACGAGACTTCTCCCAAATTCTACTACAAACTCGATACTTATTGACATTTACAAAAGATAAGTATCACCAACCTTGAGCTTGGTGGCGTCTCATTCGGTTATGTCATTGCGACCTCTGAACCAGCAGACAGCTAAGTCTCAATTTCGAGCTTGTTGACATTTACAAAAGACAAGTCTCAACCCCGAGCCCTGTTGACATTTACAAAAGACAGGTCTCGATACTTATTGACATTTACAAAAGATAAGTATCACCAACCTTGAGCTTGGTGGCGTCTCATTCGGTTATGTCATTGCGACCTCTGAACCAGCAGACAGCTAAGTCTCAATTTCGAGCTTGTTGACATTTACAAAAGACAAGTCTCAACCCCGAGCCCTGTTGACATTTACAAAAGACAGGTCTCGATACTTATTGACATTTACAAAAGATAAGTATCACCAACCTTGAGCTTGGTGGCGTCTCATTCGGTTATGTCATTGCGACCTCTGAACCAGCAGACAGCTAAGTCTCAATTTCGAGCTTGTTGACATTTACAAAAGACAAGTCTCAACCCCGAGCCCTGTTAACATTTACAAAAGACAGGTCTCGATACTCGTTGACATTTACAAAAGACGAGTATCACCAATTTCTGAAGCTTGGTGGCGTCTCATCCGGTTATGTCATCGCGACCTCTGAACTGGCAGATAGTCAAGTTTCATCTACCATTGAGTTTAGTAGTGTCTCAACCGGTTATGTCATTGCGACCTCTGAACCAGCAGACAGCTAAGTCTCAACTTTGAGCCTGTTGACACTTACAAAAGACAGGACTCACCAATGCTTTCTGACATTTACAAAAGGCAAGTATCTCCCCTTCAGCCCCGCAAAGGGCTAACCTCGGGATCGCTGACGTCTTAATCGGTTATGTCATTGCGACCTCTGAACCGACGGATAGCCACGTCTCAAAGATTACGTCCTCAAGCAAGATCAAGATTGGAAATCCGACAGAAGCCAAAACAAAAGAAAGAATTTCCATTAATTCGAAAAGATGGGGACACATGGAGGCACGTATACAATGACCTACAAGCGTACACTGTACGATCTGAGCCGCTCTCCGAGGGCGTTTAGCCTCGTCTTCCTGTCATCAGCAGCCTGGGCGAGCACCTGTAACCTCAGCTCAGCCTCATCAAAGTTCACCGCCTGGGCCAGACGAGCTTCAACTTCCGCCAAAGTTGCCCTCTGTGACAACTCCTGCCGCGCAAACTCCTCACTCTGAGCTCTGAGCTCTTCAAGCCGCGCAGTTTCCTCAAGACGCACCGGTATGGCCTTGGATAAGAGGAGATTTGCTTTCCTGATCATCTCCTCAGCCTTCGCAATCTTATCCTCAGCGCCAAGAAGAGCACTAGTGGAGGCGTCAATTGCACTTCCAACCTCCGCTTGCCTTGTTTCCAAGGATTTCAAATCAGAAGAGACGGCCTTAGCAGCTTCTTGAGCAGCAAGCCGGGCCTCGTGCTTTCGGGCAACAAGACAAGCGAGCTGCTCGTCAGCTAAGGACGCCGGGTCTGAGCGATAGAGACGGCGCCACTCCTCTACAGCCTTCTCAAGTTCATCCACCAGGAGTTCTAAAGCAGTAGTCTGATGGTACCCCTCAAAATCCCGAATGCTCTCAATATCACGGGAGAGGACCACCTTCAGCTTTGAGAACGGTATAGGCGAGCCCTTCAAAACTAGGTCGATAGTTCGCTCCAAGCTTCTATAAAAGCTATCGACCAGGTCACCTATGTAATCATTCTCGGCCTCAGCCATTTCTGGCAGGGAGGCAACCTCGGAATAGTCCACCAGCCTGGTCGACGCCGTCGCAGAAGAAGCAGCGGGAACACTGACAGTAGCAGGACTAGCCGAAGGCGATCTCGGCGGAGTCCTCATCAAAACCAGCACGCCAGCCACCGCGGAGGTAGGACTGGCAACCACCTCTTGAGCAGCAGGCTCAACCACCAGGGTTGGAGAAGTAGGGCTCGCAATCACCCTCAATACCGCACTCGGCAAAACAGTCCGCACCTCACTCGTTGATGTGATTGGGAGTGAGGATACCTCCGGCACTACCGCCCCTTCAACCTCTGGTCCTTCAGCTGATTTGGGCCGATAAGAAGGCAGGTCGTCATACAGCGCGTCCAACACAGCAGCATCCGCTGTGGCCGAAGTGCTCATGTCACCCCTCGATCCCTCAGGAAGATCTACCGGCTCCCTTGAAGCTGATGCGTCTTGAGGTCGAACACCTGTAACAAGACTGCGGTTAGTCGGGACACTACATACAGAAAAAGCCAAGAGGGTACGACAATACCAAAGGATGATGTTGCCTCGAACATCTCGTCGGCCGCACCAGTCTCCAGAGGCTCCATCGGAAAATTTTTGGCAGAATCAACACGAATAGCCGGCTCGTTTTCACTTGCCGAGTATCCTGTGGACCACCCGATAGAGCTCGATGTCTCAGGACTTCCTTTAGAAGTCCCAACGCCTGAAGGACCAACATCAGCCGCGCCACTCCCAGACTCTTCCGAGTGAGCAGGGGAACCGGCTGCAGCCCCATAAGTGAATAGGGGATCATAATGTTCCCCTTGCTCTCCAGCCGTCTCGGCTCCTGCAACAAGAAGCAAAGGATGAGTTATTCGAAACACACCAGAAGCATTATATGAACAAGGGTAACCTCACCCAGACCTAGAGCGAATTCACCGCTAGTCGGTTCAGCAACCGACGGTTCAGCCGCTAATGGGGCAGCAGGAGGAATCGCTGTAGAGGGATAACCTTCTACGACAATCGTAGGAGCTTGACGACGGGGCTTCTTCGCCAACGATTTCCTACGAGAGCTACCCGCTCGCTTTCTCTTGAAGTGGACGTCAGAATCCTCTTCTTCCACTCCTTCCACACGTCGTGGGGAAGATGTCCCCATCACACCAGAACCAGCCACAGGAGTATCAGCTCCAGCCCCCATCTCGAAGCGAGGGCTCCCTGCATCAGAAGCTTCGCTGTCATCCACAGCGATGAATTCTTCCAAGCCGGGGACACGAACCCGTTTGCCTTCTCTCTTATCAGAGGCTTTCCGCTTCAGTCGCTGAGAGATTAACTTCACACCCGTACTATTGGCATTAAATCCAGGAGGTGTGGAGTTGGAAGCCGCGTACCACTGGCAAAAGCATAGGGTCGTCGAGAGGCCGGGATCCTGTAGCGGCGTGCGTAGCCACGCCCCAGTGCCATCCGCAGTAAAGAACCGCCAGGCACGGGCCCCATCAATAAGACTCCCCATGAAAGCCAGGTCCGAATTGGGGTTACCCACATACAGCTGGCCGTACCCGAATTGGCGGGCAAATCGACTCGGGACGTAGGGTTCCAGGTAGCAGGTATCCCCACTCCTGTACAGCAAATGCGAGGGCCGGATGCTGACCAGCCACTCGAAAATGCCCCGACTCATGGGAGACCGCCCTGACTCCGCATCTCGGAATTCCTCGTTGTATCCTGCGCCCCGAATGTGAGGAAAACAACAGAACAGGCTATAAGCGTCATGACGACGCACTAACTTACGGGCCTCGGTCACGTAGGCTTTCATCCAAGAGCAACCTTCGAATCGGCGGAGAAGCGCCGTTCGAACACCCTGCGGAGGATCTTCCCCAGCTCCAATCAAAGTAGGGCAGTGTAAGGCGAACCACGCTATCAAGTAGGTGTACGGTAGACCCACCCTAGGATTGGGTCCATCGCAAGGAAGGATAGCACTCTTCCCACGTCTTGTCGCCGGTGGCCTGCAGAAAGCCTCCGTTAGTGCGCGAAGGCCTCTTTGAATACAGCATACCATGGCTGGGAGAAGACCCAGACGGTGACCATGGGCCAGGCGAACGGCGGGTAGCAGAACATTCGGGTGGACGATGTCACCCGAGGAAGAAGGCACAACACACTTCTTTAACCAAACGGTTAAGAAACCGGCCAGCAACGCCTTTCGAGACATAGGCCGACGGGCCTGATGGTGAAAGCTCCGAAGGGTATCACCCTTCTCATAGGGACCTGCGTCTTCTGTTACGACGATATCCCTTTGGAGACACATCTCCATCCGTTCAACAATATCGCCATCAGTAACTCCGCGATGAGCTGCTTCAGGAGCATTCTTCATGTCTGGGAACAGGTAACTTCCCCAGCTCTTTAAGCTCTTCGAGCTACCCTTGCCACCACCGTGAATGCTAGAACAAATATGCAAGTGGCACATCAACTCCCGATAAGTCTCGAGCATAGCAGGCTCCTGCTTCTCCAGGAGAGCCAACTCCGCCTCACAGGGAAAGTACTCTTCGTATGGAAGAGACCCGAAAGGCAAAGCAGAGATTTCCCACATCTCATGCAAAGCCATGCCCAGCTCGCCAACCGGGGTGAAGAAGGTCCCCGAAGCCGGGCAGTACAACTCAAGGATGGCGTAGAAGCATGCCACCTTCATCTCAATGCCGTAGCAGGTCGCCCTGACGGCCTTATAGAGATTCAAACCCTCCAAGTCCTCCTCGAAGTGAGCGAGGATATAGTTGGTCAACTTCGCCCACCATGTCTTAGGAGGATGAACCCAACCGGGAGCCCTGAAGTCAGTTGCAGGATAGTTCCCGTCAACTGCGCAGAATTGAGTGCCAAAGGTCTGCGCCACAGCCGGGTTCTCTCCCACTGGAAGTTCCCGCGATACCTTCCCAGGGTATAGCCCTATTATGCTGAGGGGAGGGCCCGCCCTCGAATAGCCCGACTGAAAGGTTAATCTCCCAACATGGACGGATTCGACGCTTCGGCTTACGCCCCACGCCATCTTCCGAGCCTGAGTCACATTCACGAAAGAAGATAAAGGAAAGTGTCGCTTAGTCGACAGAAGGTAAAACTTCTCGCCATCCAGTTGAAAGATCCATTGTCCTTCGCCTGCCTGTAACTGGCGATCGGGTCGGATGCGGCATCCCCGAACATAAAGTCGGGCTTTCTGTAAGTCCGACGGTCAACATCCTCAAGAGGAGCCGTGGTCAAAATACTCCGCGTGGTCTGCGGATGACCGCCTTGGATGAGCGTATCCCGGACGAGGGAGCTCCGCTCACTGAACAAAGAAGCCTGTCCATGGAATTGCAGGCTGAGGTTACCATCTGCTCCACTGGTCAGCCCAAACAGACTGCTCAGGAGATCGGGAAGGTAATGCACTGCAAAGACAGAAACAAACTATGATTAGTTCAACAATCAAGTGGGTACGAAGACATAAAAATTCACTAAGGCATAGCCTCGCTCAGCAAGCAAGGCCAGCAAGGCGATAGCCTCGATGAAGCTTGATCTCGCGGATAAAACTGCATTTTTGCAGAAGGCGTCCAAAGTACCAACTTCGCTTAAACAGGAAGTGGTATAGCCCTAAATGCTAACGTCACCAAGAGGGCATCATGGTCAAAAGTCACCCTTCGTGACCATGACTGAAGGAACAGACCTATATCTTGTTCCTCAACAGGATGGAGACTGCCCGAGTAATGGCTTCGTATGAAGAACTGTTCGGTTCTTAATTCCCTTGTGCAAGGAAGATAGGGAGGTTCAAGGAAATGAGTTCCCTAATGAGGACAGATCATATTCGATCATCCTAATAGCCAAATGTTGGCTCCAAAGGAGAGAGACCACAGTCTCTAATCAGGTAGGAAAATCCCTTACCGGTGACTGGTCGCTCGATGACCGGAGGAGGAGGACCCTCCGCTGCAGAAGTCGCCACTTCTTTTCCCGTTCGTCTTTTGGGCGCCATTAAAGAGTTGCAAGAGTTCTCAGGGTTCTTTGAACAAAGAAGGAAGAGGAAGAGGGAAAGTCAAGAAATCTCTCTGAAAAAGGAGATCTTTTCCTGCTCAGCCCGATCGGGCTTTTATAGGCCAATCAGCACCTGAAACGAGGCCTCGAAAAGGGCGTGTGCCGCCGTTTCGAATTAATTCGAAACGCCGCCCAAAGCGCCTTCCCGAGAAGCGCTGCTTCGATTCCGCTAAGGGTTAACTTCGCCCTGGCTTAAAGTGCGGATTTCGCACAATCCTTCAAGGACATTCGCCGAGAGGCTTACCTTAGCCCTCTAAAAAGGCGCTGACATGCCAGTCTCGCGAAGATCACTCAAAGAAAGGACTATGTCCTTAACTCCGCATACGGTTTAGCCCCGCTATGGCCAAACCTTCAAAGAAAGCAAGCGAAGATCAGATGATTAGAAGATGAACTTTCATTGATTTAAAAAGAAGGGTACATTGATATTACATCGAAGTTGTGTTTCATACAACACACCCAGTTGCTCGACAGGGTAATTTGTGCAAAAAAACATACAAGTGGTTTTATCCGCTTCTAAGTCAAACCGACTGGACAAAGGAGGCCTTCCTCATGCACAAGGCCGTAATCAGTGGTGCCGCAAGGACACGGTCATTATTCTCCACAAAAATGGCAGGTCTTGCCAGGCCATTTTTGTTGAAGCCTGGCAATAGAAACCTATCGCCGCCAACACGATAGATCACATATAATGGGAATCGGCAGTGATACCAGTGATCTAACGGGTGTGAGGGCCGCTTTCCCGAAGTGGATCGCCCTTAAAGGCCACCAAAGTTGAAAGTTGGCAATGATGACAGTGATCTCACAGGCGACGCCCACTATCTTGAAGCGGATCATCTCCGACAAAGCGGCTACCAGCCTCACCTCAGAACGAATCAACTTGGATAAGAGGCTGCCAGCAGCCTCTGGGACATGCACCCGCTGCCCCGAATTGTTCCTCCTGCTTAAAAGTAAAGCTTCAACCGGGGAAGCATAAGGCAATTTTATGGTTCCTTCCATCAAGTCACAAGATTGGCGAGCATAGCCCACTGCAAGGCAAATCAGAACAGATTAGCAGTTAAGCACAGAAAAAACTGCAAATCAGAATCTTTTGGGTCAAAGCAATCCAATTTCAGTAAAGTAGAGGACAAGCCTTGCCTGCACAGCACTGATGGGCTGGCTCAGCAAACGCCAAGCCCAAGCCTCGCCTATATGGCTAGCCAGACTGACCCCGTGGGATAGTCTTAACTCCGCCTATATGGCAAGACTGGCTCAACTATTGAAGAGACCAAGTCCCAAGTTTTGTCTGGGCAGCGGATTTAACATGAAGCAATCTTTCTGGGAAGCTATGCCAAAATCCTTCTTTACAGATCAGTCAATTGTAAGATGAAGAACAAGGGAAGCTAATCCCTGAAGCAGCTGTTAAAGCTGAATTAAGGGAGATGAATTCCCTAAAATCGGTGAAGTCGTTGAATGATCAAGACTTACCGGTCCTTGGCCGGATAATGACCAGAGTGGGCATTCCCACTAGTTCAGAGATCTGAGTATCTCTTTCAAACCAAGAGAAGAGAAGAGAGACAAAGCACTTCTCTTCAGAGGACCTCAAGTGTCCTATTTATAGGCCCCATGGCCTGAGCGCTGCCACCTCAAGCGTGGAAGCACGAGCGCATTTAAGGCATTTATCACGCCTTGAGAAAAGGGACGGTTTCCCTTGGAACCGTGCAAAGGGAGAAACGTCTCCCTCATAAAGGCACTTATTGAGCCTTGAAGAAAGGGAATATCCTCCCTCGGAAACGTGCAAATCGGAGAATATCTCCCTCGATCAGCACGAAGAAAGGAGTAAGCCTCCTCGTAACCAGCCCACGGCAGTTGATCTCGGGAAAGCGACATGCCCTCCCAAGCGAACATATCTTCAGAAGCCCAGATGCGGGGCTACTAGCTGCGAAGCTACCCAGACGCGAGTCTACATGATTCCTCAGTGAATCTACATTCCAAAGCAGGATTCAAAGCGAAGCTGAACTCAACCATCATGGCGACGTTCATACTCCACACACCACCAATCAAAGCAGTTCAAAGTATTTTAAAGTCTGAGCTATTGCAGACTTTCGAAAACTTTGAAGGGGGTCTTGTTGACACTTAAAAAAGACAAGATTCTTATTGGTCCGAACAATGTCTAAACTTGTTGACATTTACAAAAGACAAGTGACAGACGAGCTGAAGACCAGTTTTCACCCATCTCCGAGGGACAAGGAAGCAACTTGGACTCCACTGATCCAGCAAGCAGACAGTGAACCCGGATTGTTTCTAAACAGACCTCAGCAGGTCTAAAGGTGCTAGCACTTAGCATTGCACGAGCCCAAAGGGATAGCCTCGCTTGAGAGGCTAATATCACCCAACTTCGCCTTAAAGCCATCCAAAGCCTCGCCAAGAAGCTAACTCGCAAACTTCGCCGCAGGGGACTTCCAGCTCCGCCAAAGGGTTTCTTTCGGACTTCGCCAAAAGCTGCCTCTAGCCCCGCTACGAGCTCAATGCGGACAGCGCCGCTAAGAATCTACTGTGGTCAACCTTTGACCAATCAAATCTCCGGATGAGATCGGATGCAATCAGATCAAATCTAATTAAGATCAAATCAGAGATCAAATTTGGCAGTTGATTGCCACAATCTCTTGATTCTTCTTAAAACGAGTAAGAAGATCAGGGGAAATCCTCCAACGATATGGAAAGGATCAAGAAGATCAACCGACCTGCCATTTCTAGCTTCGCAGAAGCTGATCCTAGCCTCGCAACAAGGCCACTTTCCAGATTTTAAACAGATTCGATTCAATCTGTTTCCATATTTTCAAGGGACGATTATACCCTTGCTCTCCCTATAAATAGCCCGTCAGGGTACAAGGAGATAAAAGGCATACGGGAGGACTCCACAAGCAGAGGCTTCTTCATAACGCACCGTGCGTTCTCGAATTCAGAGACCTTTTAGAGAATTGCTTTCTCTATTCAGGGTGTTGATACCCTAACATCGTCCTTCTTCTCAAGGAATCTCCGGAACCAGGCGAGAAGGAATTCCAAATTGAAGGCGATTTTGAGAAGCAGCAAGAGGGTTCTACCAACCTTCTTTCTCTGATTCCCCGAACCAGGCGAGAAGGGAATCTCATCGCTCGCATCGTCAAAGGGACAAAGTGGTCACGCGCTGACCAGACTCCTATCGGCACACTTCTCCAGAATCTCTGAGGAGATCTACTTGTAATCTTTTTTTAGAATACTTGTAATTTAGCTCCTCAAACTCTTTTTTTGTAAGTTTTCCCCCTTTGCAAACATAATGGAAAACAACTGTCATGCCCCGTTTCCCAAAATATAGAAAAACGGAGTCGCGACGAGCGTCGGTGACGTATATACGAGAGGAGAATGCCCTACGTATACACGCTAAGCCTAAAGTAAGCCTAAAGTAACCTAAACAAGCTATATAATCTTATATAAAGGCACTAAAATCACTACAATAAAACATATAATGTCTAACACAATGATAGCATATGAATAAGAATATGAAATGTGACTGGATACGATATAGAGAGAATCAAGAAATTATATGAATAAAAGATCAGGGATACCGATAATCAGGAACAGAGATACTCCAGCTCCTCAAGGTGCATGTGATCCTCACCAAATACCTGGTCAGCAATAATAGCCCCAGATCTAGACATGTAAATCCAAATAGTCAGAACTCCTAGTGAATGTGTAAGAATAAAAAGGGAAAGACATATGAATATAAATGTGAGCAGACTATGAAACATATATACTGGAATAAAACAGAAATAAGACATAAAGCATGAATAGAAGGTAATAAAGACCGTCAATACAAAATCAGATGTCCAATCAGTTGTCAGATGTACAGTCATTTCATTGGTATTATCAGACGTCTACAATTAGGCATATATGTCAAGTTTGATTTACAAAGTCATAAAAGATTTCAGTTTCGTCATTAATTATGTCTGCGAATACTAGTTGCCACATGCAGTAGACGCATCCCATACTACGCCTACCATATGTGTCAATCAGGATCCTAAGTTATTGAATATAATTGGTTGGAGACATTGTCCATGTTTTAAGTGGGTCCCGTACATACCCAGGACCACAGCCCCAGATGTCTGGCGCTGAACTAGGCCCGTATCGCTAGGTACTCAGTAATAGTAACAGTAATATCAGATGGATGCCAGTCATCCTCGGGAACCCTGCAGTGGAACCCTCATTTCAGCTGCGCAACCTGTATCCTATGTCCACCCAAAATACAGACGTTGTCTCCTCCATCAATTTTTCCAATACCAGTGTAAGTTATTTTTTTACATTATTATTTAATTCAGTTTAATCAGTCAATATTCATGTTACCTATAATACTGGGATGATGCAGTGATAGTCACGGTAACGGTACAGTACAGTAACAGTAATTGAAATGATAAATAGAGCTGTACCGAGCGTTTACGGTCTAACGATGTTTTCCTAGTAACTTTCAGTAACATAAATAATTACAGTAACAAATCTAGACATTAATCCTCAAGTCACCAATAACAGAGATCAAATAGTAAAAGCTATCAAACTCTGAATATATTTTATCACTGATATCGATGAATTCACTCTCACAATAATTCTATCCCTATCACTGGGTAACAACAATAATAGCAGTCTATTGGTATCTTCAAAATCAACTAACATAACAGATACCAGATCACAAGTAAAGAATGAAAACATCCTCAAAACCAGATTCATCCAACTATAATTAAGATCATGTTACATATTTATATCAAGGGTAAGTTATACACACAACACATGATGACTATCTAATAAGATCAATTCCCTCTATAAACTGGTCAAGATCCAATGTAAAATATATCACAGGTCAACTCTAACTCTAACTAAGTCAATGCCAATCCAAGTATCGGTAAATCAGTATTTTGGTAAAGCAAGTCATATCTAACACTTCCTCGATACCCGCAAGAGTTCTAGTCGGGATAATCACCAACAACTGCCAATAAACACTATGCATAAGATATGTCCTTATTCTCAAACATAACATAGGTCAACAGATCAATAGATCAAATCAAGTCATAGTCCAGGGTATCCAATACTAGGCCTAAGTCAACAGCGACAACTACCAACACATGAAATAACGCTAATAATATCTCAATTCAACTAAATAAATAAGATTACGGTCTCTGATGTCATATGAAGTGGTACAGGTAAACAAACTGGTAAAATAAAGCAGATGATCACATGTAATAATACAAGTAACATATAAACACTACTGACAATGGTAAATAAAGAAAACGATATAAGAGCAAACACTCACATGAAATGACGCAGTTTGGAACCGAATCGCCATTCAGTCTTCACATCACGAATTGGTATGGATCTCCAGATCATCTCATGGATCGGTCTTCAAATTGCCACTGTGTAGGGTCCACAACGAGCACGAATCCAGATCACCCGTTACCGAGTTCTGATTGCACTAACGAGTCCGAAACGCTGTAACACGCAACCGATCATACAAATAAATACAAATATACACCTAACACCCACCCTTGTACACTGACACATACGTGTACACCCACAGACATATGTATATACAGGTATACACATATATATATATATACACAAATCTATACATACATACATACTAATAATCATGCATACATACACATAAATACACTTACAAAATACATTATATATATAAATACCCATCATTCAACACATACACTCTCACACATACACATAAACTCACACGCGCACACACTCACTCATAAACACAGAACAACTAACACACTTCCACTTTATTACATATTTACCCTACACATAATATATTATTACACACCCACCCAAAATATATTAACACATATATACTACATATGTAACAGAGAGAGAGAGAGAGAGCAAGACTCACAGCAAGGGGGAGAATAACCCGACCAAGGAAAGGTTCGCGGCTACCTCTGGCAACGAATACGATGATGGCGGATGCTGCAGAGGAGGTCGACGGATTGCCGGAGTACCCGTGGAGAAGATTGGGCTATCGCATAGTGGTTCCGAATTGCTCGCGTTTGCCGGAGAGAGAGGCAACCCATGGTGCAGCTTTGCCATCTTTACAGACCTCAAAGTAGTATCCCATGCAATATAACTTTACACCATACTTCAATTCACATTTTACCTTATATAAATTTCTTCTAGATCCAATATTCTGCACCAACTGATAATAAAACAATGTAATCAAATTAAGTAAACCAACCACTTACTTGTACCCTCTGCTTGATCTAAGTTTACCATTAACATTCAAGTGTCTAGAAAGATGTAAACGGGTTGATGCTGTGAGCTGACTTGCTAGCACATTGAGCAAAGTGGATTTTTTTTCCGACCCTGAAGGTCCCATGATCGCAAGCAATCTTCTCGGTGCAGCCGGAAGGTGATGCGGCAAGGGGGTGTGCTCGGGTGCTCTCGCGTCCAATGGAGACATGGAGGCGTGGAGGTTGAGGAAGCGCTGTGGGGAAGATGGAGGAGAGGGCAGTATGCAAGGACAAATCGGGCGTGGGCTGCCGGAGGTGTGCGGTGGGGGGTGCGGGGTGTCCGCAGGGTTTCTCGGTGGGGAGAACGGAGGTGACTACGCCACGATTATTGGGGTAAAGGGCATAGTGACAGCAAAGGAGTGCTTGCGAGATGGGGGCCTACCGCTGGGGGGTTTGCACAGCTGTTGGAGGGGGAGATGATGGCTGCAGGAAAAAAAGGAGATTAGGGTGAAGTTAAGAATTAGGTTAGGGTAAAATATAGATGGGATTATATATATATATATATATATATATATATATATATATATATATATATATATATATATATATATATATGGGGTTACTGTACCTCAGCCGGCAGGCTGAAAGAGTTCTCTCAGCCGGCGGACGTGGCAACATCACCGCCCCATATCTCTAATAAATTTTGGCGGACAAAATCCTGAAAAATCCCGCCTAATTTACTGTCAGTCACGTCAACTTTGTATTTTCCGAAAATACCCTCCCTCTCAACTTTCTACCTTATATAAAAAAGTTAGTTTTCAAAAAAATTTACAGCTCTAAAATTTCAACCGGCGATTCTGATCCAATTAGTTATTTTCTTTCACAAATTTGATCCATTTTTTAAAAAATATTTTGCAACTGATGGCGCCGAAGAAATCATCCGTCAAAAAGGTACTACAAAAATGATATTTTCAAAAATTTTTAGCGTTTGTGTATTTTAATAGTTTTAAAATTTTTCCAGATTTATTTTCGGGTCGCAATTTTTTTTTTAAATCTTGGAACCATGGTCGCAATTAAGAAAGAGATTTTGAAACTTTAGATGACGAATAAATTTTTAAATTTATAAATTTTGTAACACGACGATAAAGGTCCTATTTTTTTCAAAATTTTTTTTATTTCCTTCTATTTTTACTATGTCGTAGTATTTTCGAAAAAGTGATGTGCATACACTGCATGCGACCTCGGTCGCAGTTGATAAAATTATAGTTTCAGATTTGTGCGACTTTGAATTTTTTTTTGGACCTTTCCTTGTAGCCGAATGCGACGTTGGTCGCAGTATATGAAACTTACTTTTTTTCTTACACACTGACGACATGGGGTCGCAATTGTTTAAATATGAGTTGTCGTCTCTTGCGACCAAAGTCGCAGTATATTTAACGGCATTTGTTTTATCATACTTGGGTCGCAGTTGTTTCTGATTGCACTGTAGTCTTATGCGACCTTGGTCGCAGTGTCGATCCGGGTCGCAGTTATTTCTTATTGCACTGTAGTCTTATGCGACCTTGGTCGCAGTGTCGACCCGGGTAGCAGTTTTTCTTATTGCACTGTAGTCTTATGCGACCTTGGTCGCAGTGCGGTCTTGTGGTCGCAGCTGTTTTTGATTGCACAGTAGTCTTTTGCGACCTTGGTCGCAGTGTCGACCCTGGTCAGAGTTGTTTCTGATTGCACTGTAGTCTTATGCGACCTTGGTCGCAGTGTCGTCCCTGGTCCAAGTTTATGTTTGCAATGTATGACTGCGACCGTCGTCGCAGTTTATAAAAAAAATATGCTTTTTAAAAACATTGGTCGAAGTGTATGATTGCACTGTAGTCTTATGCGATACTGGTCGCAGTGTCGTCCGGGTGCAAGTTGTTTGTATTGGCATTGTATGACTGCGACCGAAGTCGCAGTTTATTAAAAACAAATATGCCTTTTACCCCCTTATAATTTTCAAATGATCATTGGTCTGAACTGTTTAATTTTTCTTACTATGTAGGTAAACAACAGATAAAGGTTCGTCCTCTGAGATCAAGCCTGAAACCTATGTGCGAGTTCATGAAGAAATTTAAAAAGTACATTCAGGCAGATTTCGTAGAGGCGATGAACAATACCCCATTTGGCCCAATCTTCATGGCGTTCTACAATGAAGAATTTGGAGCTGAAAAGGGTCTAAAATCAAACGTTGCTGTACTGCGTATTTTAGACCAGTTTGATAGGGATGCAAGGACCTTTAGAATTGGGGGCAAACAGATTGAGTTAACAGTGGAGGATGTTGCCCTCACATTTGGTCTACCTATCATTGGGGCAGATTTTGTGATGAATAAAACATGTACGATGAAATCTATATTACTTCTTACTAAAGACTGCGACCTAAGTCGCAGTAAATAAAAATAAGATTTCACATATGACATGAAATCTATAATACTCCTTATTGAAGACTGCGATCTAAGTCGCAGTTATCGTATGTGAAGAAATCTATATTACTCCTTACTAAAGACTGCGACTTAAGTCGCAGTTATCCGTATGTGAAGAAATCTATATTACTCCTTACCAAAGACTGCGACTTAAGTCGCAGTTACCCGTATGTGAAGAAATCTATATTACTCCTTGCAAAAGACTGCGACCTAAGACGCATACCCAAAAAAAAGATTTCACAGCCGGAGATTATTTTCAAATAAGATTGCGACCGAATATTAAAACGGTCGCATTTCTGAAACTTTAAATCATTTGTTATAGGTCGCAGTACCTCATAGACTAAAGAGAATAATTCAATATTTAAGAAATTGTTTTTAAAAAAATGAAACAATTAAAACCTGCTGATCGGCATGCAAAGATGTCAACCCTTCAAGATTTTCAATATTCTGAGAGAAAGTAGAAGCAGATGCAATATCTTCTATATTTAGATCGCCAGTAGACTGCTCAGACGTCGACATTAATATTTTGGAGAAAAATTGATCTGAAAAGATTTTATATTTTCAGAAAAAAGTTTAACGCAGGCTGAAAAGGAGAAACTAGATCTTTTAAAAAGAGGTAAGGAAATAGGGGGAAAAGTAATTTATATAGAATAACCTAAAACCTATAAAGAGTGGCAAAAAAAGGGAAAAAATAATAATAAACAATAAGGAAGGTTACCGAAAGAGTTGCTTTTCATAAGGGGTATTTGGTAATTTAACTTCTTCCTAAAAGCGTGCCGCAAGTCAGTGAAGTGACAAATTGAGCCACGTCACCGCAGGCTGAGAGAGTACTCTCAGCCCGCAGGCTGATATACATTTCTCTCTCTCTCTCTCTCTCTCTCTCTCTCTATATATATATATATATATATATATATATATATATATATATATATATATATATATATATATATATATATATATATATAGGTATGGGATTCAAGTTTGGATCATGGGCTAAAAGAGTTAATGGGCATGAGGGTATGTGCTTGACTTGGGCGAAGGGAAAATAGGGAAAAGAAAAAAAAGAATAAGTATTAATCTTAACAACATTAGTTAATTATGATTACATATTAACAAAATCATACTAATTATTAATAAAAAATTAATAAGAATAAATAATGATAACTCGCCTTTGAAAATAAATAATAGTTAGTACAAATTACATATATATGCTAAAATACTATCATTTATTATTAAAACTAGTATTATTAAACAGAGGTATTACAACGACAGTGGATCGCCGGATGTTCGCGTAGGAGA
Organism: Agave tequilana; assembly: GCA_038442645.1. Taxonomy (NCBI): domain Eukaryota; kingdom Viridiplantae; phylum Streptophyta; class Magnoliopsida; order Asparagales; family Asparagaceae; genus Agave; species Agave tequilana. Next base: position 66,953 of record JAVJIF010008129.1, read on the forward strand.
TCAGAGAGTCACGAGGTTGGTCGACGGCCGGCCAAGAGGGCTAGAGCTCGGGTCCGCACCATGGAGGGGGAGAAGGCAGTGCGTGGCTTGGCCTGCGTGGGTGCTCACGCTGTGGAGGTTCGGCCTGGGGGTGTTTTACGCGCGCCAGGCCGGTTGGCTGCGGGCCTCAGGTTGTGTAGCAGAGGGGTACTCACGGAGGAGGAGGATGGTCGAGAATAGCTTCGGGGATGGAGGAGCTCCGGCAGGATTGCAAGCCATGGTTGGGATGCAGGGCAAAGGGAGGGGCTGCGGTAATGATGTGCGGAGGTGCGTCGGGTAGGGGACTGCGTGGAGGAGTGCTGGCCTGGCTTGGGGAGAGGGGGATGCGCCTGTTGTTGGGGGGGCAGCGGCCAGAGGTTGGGTGCTATGCTCGGCTGCTAGGGCTGTTAGGATGTTCAGGGAGGAGATCATGGGGTGATGGTGGTGTGGTGTTGTCGTGGTGGAGAAGTGATGGAAGACTAGGAGAGGGTACAGTGGTGATCTGGTGTGGCTTGGTCTGGGGTGAAGAGAAAAAGGAGAAGGCCATGGAGAAGAGAAGTCGACTGTGGATGGAAAGATGGAGGAGAAATAGATTAGGGTTAGATTAGGGTTATGAATAGGATTAAATAGGGATTAAATTGGATTAATGGGTATCAGGTTGGAGCTAAATGGGTAAGGATTGCTAGATAAAGGGTTGGTGGGTTCGGGTTTATCTAATGGGTACAGGATCATGAGTTATAGGGTAATGGGTAAATGGGGATATGGGCTAGGATAAAAGGGTAATGAGCTAAAAGCAATCAATAATAACACCAAAAATAATTAACCATGCTATTAATTATAATAATAATAATAATAATATTAATATAAGTAATTAGCTATAACCATAATAATAATAATAACTATATATATATGTATATCAATAATAATTAATTATAAATGACAAAACTTAGGATACTTGATATAATAATAGATAATAAAAATTAATCTCAACTAATAATAATAATTACAACCAAACAATAATAATAATATTAATAACGAAAATAATATTAATAATATTATAATAATATCTCTAATAATATTAAAAATTAAATGATAATCATAATGAAATAATAATAGCAATTAATAATAAGAATAATCATAGAAATAACAGTAATAAGTAACTAAAAATATTGATAGAAAATAATGATAGTAATATATAAAGCCAAATTAACATTTACTATCTTAAAAATAATTTGTACATTTAATAATAATAATAATTATAAATCAAGTTAATAATTAATAATAAAATAATCAGAAAAACAAAATAACTTCTTAGAAAAATAAAAATGCATTATTACTAGTTATGGATATTACAAACCATGTATGTCCCATTTCATTTTAATCGACACCCATGTACATGTTGATAGTTTACATGAACCAATATAGTAATGAATAATTATAAATGCATGCGTATGGATATGATTTCATACAAAGTCATGACAACTTGACATATGGGTTTCCAAATGTAGTGATATATGATTGAAAAAGTTTAGTTTCATACATAAATATTCTCATTTATAAATCATAATTTTACCATATTAAATGGAAAAATTGTGATGAGAACTACATGTTGTATGTTATTGTTATAAGTGTAATATTCATTAATGTTTGGACACTATTATGTTGTATCTTGTGATGATAAATGTGATTAGATATTAGAGGAAGGGGCTAGGTTGAGCCAAAGGTGACCGAAGGAGAGTGTTATTACGTTTGAATAACAAAATTGGAGGAAGGGACCAGATTGAATTGACCGAAGGGAAGTGTTATTTGTTTTGAATATAAATGTGTTTTAGTGATAAACTTGAGGCTTCCTTTATTCTTTATTTGGTTAACATGAAAGTATGCATGATAATGTAATAAGGTATAACTAATTATTATATAAATTGTTTTACTAACTGAGCTGTCGAGCTTACTCCGTTATGTTAACCACCTTCAGGTTTTGATAAAGGTAAAAGGATCATTTAGAGCCACCCTACGGGATGACGACAATTGGAGACTAGTATTACATTATGGCATGTTTCCCCCTTGTGTGTACATTTTTGAAAACTCTATGTATAAATCTCTAAGTCACTATGTGTTAGAACTCTTGTAGTATATTGTAATGCATGTAATGCTTATGTCTTAAGCGCCTGATATACTATTCTATTCCTGTAATGATAGTTGAAGATATCTATGCAGTAAGACTGGTTGAATCTATGAATGATCTGGATGGATTGGTGAATTTGGTATATGGAATTATAAGTCGCTGATGTTAGCCAAATTAAATATTATAGTGTGATGGGCTCCATGTCTGAGGAGATGCTGCCGATATTTTGAGAAATTCTGTATAGTTAGGATAAATGGTGAGGATTGTGATAATTGAGGAGATTAAAGACTACGACTGTTACACATCAGCTTTACTGGCCTTAGCTAGCTTCTTCTCCTTAATCTGTTATTTCCCTTCAGCAGATGGATCAAAACCCTTTAGAGCAAGTGCATGTTTAATGGAAGATACATCCAACTGAATGGTAGTTTGTTTGATTGATGGCAACTGGCATATTATGGGCAATAACTCAATAAGAAGTATGTAGACTATCGAGGTTCTGCCCTTTTTGTTTACCCCACTAGCTAATTGATCACTGGTCTGACCATTCCTGGAGAATCTGACTTCATAACCTCCAGGATCAAATACTTGCACAACTTGCTTAACCATTGAAAGTTCAGATGGCCTGATACATTCTTCTTTTGATGTACCACCTAACCTCAAGGCTGAGGCTAAAGCACTCCATGTGTCATACTTGCGTGCAGGGAAAGAACATGTCTTCAAGTTTCCATCAAGGTCAGAGGTAACACAAGATAAGGAACTAAAATTCCTTGACAATGTACAAATAGCCATTCCCTCACACTTGGTTTCCCTGTATTGCTCCCTTAGGGCCATTACAACCTTGTTTGCAATGGAGGAACATGTAGAGTCAACCTGGGTAAAAGCAGACATTGCAACAGGTCAGCAGATGTAATATCTGCACCAACATCAATCAATAATTGCCCCATGGAAGTATTCCCTTCATCTTGACAAGCCCTATTTCTATTGAACCCTGGTGCATGAAGCAACACCAGTAGGTTTGGTGTTCCTTCCCTGAGGTGCAAAACATAGTGGTAGTGATCAGGGAAACTGGGAAAGCACAACCCACCAAGGGTACCGCCATCAAAGTCAAGGCTTGACACACTTTTTTCTTCAATTGAAGAGTCAGATGAATTGCTAAACCTTGCATATCCACCAACCACTCTGGCCCTACCTGATGCTTCATGGTTTAGAAGATGAATGAGTACACCCAGAACTACCCAGGATCACTTCTGTCAGAACTTTTCTGGTCTTCCTCCACAAGACCATTTATATCAATGTGCATAGGCACAAGACACAGATGAACAACCTCCTTCTTACCTGTACCTTCCAAGTTGTTCTTCTTCATCAGGTGTCTTGGATGGATGTCAACATCAGAGGCCAACAGGCAGTGCTTACTGACATTAACCTCAAAAGTTTTAATTATACCTCCCGTAGAGATTACCTGGCCTATTGCAGCTTTCAGTAATGCAGGCAAGCTTGTAGAAGTTCCCTTGTCCTTGTGTGCGAATGAATTCTCAAACTCAGTCATCAATATATTCAATGCATTTGCCTTGCTCTACCCAATAACATCCAGGATGTGATCATGGACTGGCCTATTAATTAGTTTCCAAAATTGCATATTTTATATCACATCTTCACATTTATTCAATATTAAATTTTGTTAATAACACCTCTCTTTCCTAGGTCCATGGTATGGAATGAAGAAGAAGTCCAAAAATTTCATTTATTTGGTGATTTAAAGCTTATAAATATATCCATTGACTTTGAAAGTTAGATATGTCAAAACAGGTTGCAGAAAATCAAAAATCAGCAGCAGAAACTAGCAGGGGGACAAGCCAATAGTCTGCGTCCACTGGCATGGTGCGTGCGGCCTTTTGGTGGGGCCAGGTGTCGAGTTTCGACTCGTGGCCCCATGATGCCCCCTGGTGCCCCCTTTGCCTACAAATACCCCAAGTTTTTCAGAACAAAAGAGAGAAGAGTTTTTAGAGTAGTTTTTAGGGTAGTTTTATTTCTTTAGTTTAGGTTAGTTGTTCTTCTTTTTCTCTTTTGTATTTTTTTATTTCTTATTGATCATGTAACAGGGAAGAGAGTAGTACATAGGATGAAAAAAAGAGTGCTTGTAATTGAGGGAGACACTTTATGAAAGGTTCTCTCTCTATCTCTATTTGTTTTCTTTTCTCTAACTTCTTTTACATGATTAGCTAATTTTCTCTCATGACAACTAAGTACTAAACACTAACTTGCTAACTCCTTACTTGATAATCCACATGAATCAAATAGCCTCTACTTGGCCTTGCTCTTGAAAGAGCCATTGATGGCTCATGATGATAGATTCTAACACTCTAACATCTAACTCTCTAACAATCTAACATTACTTTATTTAATGCTTCTAATTTAGTTTTGATGGTTTATATGTAGCTTGCACTTGTTGTTGTGCTTTGATGTGAAAGTGATCTTATGGGTCATACTTTGTAAAACTCTTGAAGTCAAGGACTAGTGATGGCCAATGACACATATGAGGTAACTATCACTAAGAGGTTAGCATATTGGTGGAGCAATTAGTAGTTAGTAGCCATGAGTTTTCTTTCCTTTTTACTTTGTTTTAAAAATATCTCAAAATCACAAATACATTCTTTTCAATGAAATCTTTGTTTTCACCGTACACTTCTCTTTTCGTTCTTTGTTTACTGTTCTTTTCATTCTTTGAAACATATTAGAACTGTTAACATACACGTGAACATATTGTGAAAGGTTCTACTGCCTCCCGTCCTTATGGATTCGACTCATTTAACTTCTATGCTATAACAGAAGTATCGAGAAAATCAAAACGCACACACTTTAACTCTTGATTTCAAAATGACACTTTTTGTGCACGATTTTTCCCTGATCAAATTTTGGCGCCGTTGTCGGGGATGGGAACGATACGATCTCACATTTTTGTTAATTTTCTTCTTTGTTTTTGGTGTGCAGGTCAATTTTTTGGCATTACAGAAGCTCACACTTGCTTGCATCTCCCTGCTCAAGAAAGCAGGGAGCAAGTGCTTCAAAAGTTGTTGTGTGGTTGGGTAAATTTTTGTATATTGCTATATTCTGCTGCTCATTTTTTTGTTTAGATTACCTACACACTGTAATAATTAAGAATTAAAATACGAAAATTGGATGCTTTAAAGCGGTTTAGACATTTGCATCTAGGCACGTGTCGATTTCAATTCCAATATACTGTATTTTGTTCTTGTGTTGTTATGATCTTGACGAGGTGTACATATTACATTGCATATAGCTTAGGACAAACACTTGAGTGATTTACTCACTTTTTGTGTTCATTCTTGTCTATATTACACCGTGCATGAATTGAACTTAAGGGCATAACCCGATACAACATAAGGTGGAGAAGTCATTATCCTCGCTTAGCCCAAAAATCACCCCCCACTCACACAACTCAGGCCTAAATAAAATTTGTTAGACGTTTGCCTCTAGGGACATCTCGAACTAATTTAAAAGATTGATTTAAGGGGAAAGTTGCTAGAATTTGACTGTTATCAAATAGGTGTCAAAAGTTAGGGATTGAGAGGCAAAACCTTGAGAACAATGGTTTGGCATAATTAGGCCCGTTGCTCTGGCACGGATACCTCCTACTGATCTTACCCCTACCTGAATGTTTAACTTGTGATCAGATTTTCACAATATATCCCCCGTGGACAGTCTAACCAGTTAGGAGTCGTCTAGGTATAAGTCAACTCTAGCATAGGCTTGTTTTCTTTATTTTTTCTTTTTCTTTATTTGTTTGTTTATTTGTTTTTCTTTTTTGTAAATTATGATATGGTTTTCAACAACAACAATTTTTTCAAACCTAATATGAATCCATATTTCACCCGACCTCATTATACTCAGATACTCCAGCCCGACTATGTACAATATAAACCAATCATATAGGCCGGATTGGGATTATTCGACTAAATATGACCCATATCCCCAATCTTATGATAATAATTTTCAAAATAATTTTCACTTTTCACAGAGTCAATGGTGATTCACCCCCAAGTCAAATTTTCAACCACCTTGTCCATAATTTGTACAATATGCATTCCCTAATTTTGACTCATATACTTCTTTTCCTGTTCCACTAACCGAAGAAAATCTGATTTAGAAAAGAGTATAGAAGTCATGTTTGAGTCACAACAACAAATTCAAAACATGCTCAATTCACAATCCTTCCCACATTAAACTCTATATACTCCTTTTCTAGAACCACCAATTGAAGAAAAATCTGAGTTACAAAAGAGTTTGAAAGTCTTTTGTGAAACAACGCAACAATTTCAAAACATATTGGACTCGTCATTTTAATCAAATTTGCAAGAGTCCTACTTATCTTTTCCAGTCTCACCGATTCAAAATGAACAACTTGTTGGCCCGAAGGCCTTCCACCCTAGTTTTGATGATGATTAACTCATGTAGTTATGTTTACTAATAATCTTGTGATTTTAGTTACAGATCTTTAATCAAGATATTAGTTGGTGATTGCTTCAAAAAGAGGAGTTTGGAAGCCTTCACTTGGTGATTCCCGAGCCCGAGCGTCAAGATGATACATAGCCATGCTCGTTGGATCACGGTGTTTAGACCGAGTCGGCTTGAAGATGAAGATCGTCAAGAAGACTTAGGTATCCTTAGTTTAGTGTGTTTAGATCCAATTGTAAAGCTTAGTATAGTTGATATGCTCAAGTGCACAACACGCACAAATTTTATGTTTTGGATTTGGTTTTCATGAATAGATTGATCAAAACAAGTTTACTTTGTTTTTATGTATATTAGATGTGCTCTATATACATATATGCTTACATGACTTAAACAAACTTATTTTGACTATCCTATTCATGTATTGAAAATTTCAAGTTTGATAAAATACAAGTTTTAGTTTTTGACAAAAATGATAAAACACAAAAATGGTTTCATATGCTTGATATTTGAGTTGAAATGTTTATCATAAGTTTATATATCAATGCAAAATGATAAAACTATTTTTGGGTATTTTTACAAGACTTAAAAGATTTTTTAGAAATATTTTTAACATGTGTTTCTGACCCAGAACAGTGGCTGACAGGCCAGGTCGGCCGACCGCACGGTCGACCGCACCAAGGGCCGGTCGACCCAACGGTCGACCGACGTGCACAGCCTTGTGCACGTCTGGCAGCACTGTGGGCCGGCCGACCGGGCGGTCGACCGGACCAGAGAGCTCTGCTCTCTGTATCTGGGCGGTCGGCCGGGCGGTCGACCAGTTTGCCCAACGGTCATATTTATGACCGTTGGCGGTCGGCCGACCGGCCGACCGCTAGCCTGTCAGGCTGCCAGATCAGCCTAACGGCTAGTTTCTGTTTTGGCCTATATAAACCCCATTTCTTGGGGGTTTTAGCTAAGAATTTTTGAGCCAAAATTTCCTGATATCTCCAGTGTTTTAAACAAGTTTTCAAAAGAGTTTAAGTGCCAAAAAGATTTCATCTTTGTTTTGTTTTAGGGTTTTGAAAAATCAAAGAAAATAGAATTTTTGGAGACTTGGTTTGTTCTTCACTTATATCTTTTACCAAAAGTTTTCCCAAGTATTTTTCTTTGAGTTTTTATTTTCAAAACTCTAGTTTTTTCACACTTGAGCTATCTTCTATCCTAATCTATTTAGGATCTTTTGTTTGTGGAAAAGAGAAGTGTTTGAGGTTGATTAAGCCACCAAGATTGTAAATCCTCCTTTATTTGTGTATCCCTCTTTGGTAGAGGTTGATCGGAGTGGTGTTTGGATCCCTCTTCGGTAGAGGTGATTGTGATTGTTTGGCTACGGGCCTTATCCCTCTTCGGTAGAGGTGGATTGTGGTTGTATTGCCTCGGTGATATTGTAAGGTTGAGAGAGGAGTTCGGTACTCCTTTAGTGGATTAGAAATCCTTCTTGGTGAAGGCGGGGACGTAGAGCTAGGGGCTCAAACCTCGGAACATATCATTGTGTTTGCATTTGATCCACTTGTCTCTAAACTCTCTCTCTTTTAATTGTGCAAAGCATCATTCATATCATCATGTCATATTTGCTTGTGTTGTGCCTTGCATATATTCATATTGCTATATCTCTTATATGCTTGGATTGTTTGTGTGTGCCTCACTTGTACTTAACCACAAGAGCTTCATATAGCACCTCAACCCATATCTAGGGAAATCAAGAGGAGTTAGTCCAGAGCCCTTTACGGGGAATTCGGCTACACTTGTGTGTTGTACTAAGTGTGTTGCAAATAGTTTTTAAGCTTCCGCATTTAGCGCATTTAGTTCACTAGATTAGCACTTACACCTATTCACCCCCCTCTAGGTGTTTTCAATTGGTATCAGAGCCTACGCTCCTGATACTTAGGCTTAACATCCTAGGAGTGAGATCCTTTGTTTGCTAATCTATCATTTGCATTTGCTTGTTTGCACACATATAGTTTGGACCCATGGACTTCATGACCCCACCTATGTTTGACCCTTCCAACATTCTTATTTGGAAGACTATGATGTCCATCTACCTACAAACCCTAGGTTTTAAGGTTTACCTTGCCATTACTAAGGAATCCTTCCTTAGTGATAGCAAGCTTGTAGGGGCCAATGCACAAGCCCTTGAGGCCATTAGAAGCACGCTTTCAAAAGATTATCTTATGCATGTTTCTAATCTTGATTCCGCTTTTGCAGTGTTGAACAAGTTGACAACCACCACCACCTCCAAGCTTAAATTGCCAATCCAACACGAGGAGGAGTCTAGTGGAGAATCCGAGTCTCAATGCAACATGGTCCAAGGGAATGACTCCCTTGAGGTACAATCGGAATCTCAACTAGATAATGATGATGCTAGTTCTTCATGTAATGATTTTGCTGATCCCCATGCTTTAAATGAAGAACTTTCTATTGTTTGTGAAAAACTAATAGAAAAATATAATGTTTTAAAAAGAAGACCTTTGCATTAAATAAAGAAAATGAAAAATTGTCTTCTAAACTTGATTTGGTTTTGCAAGAGAAGGTTGAGGTTTATAATGAAAGGGATTCATTAAGGTCTCAACTTGATCTTGCACTAAAAGAAAATAAAGTTTTAAAATCTAAAAATGATTGTGAAACTCTTTTGAAGAATAATGATGTTTTGTCTTCAAAAGTTGAATTTGTTTTAAGAGATAATGATTCTCTAAAAAGAGAAATTGATTTCATTTCAAAAGAGTTAGAAATTTGTTTAAATAAAAATAAATCTTTGAAAAATGATATTGTTTCTCATGTTTGCCATGCTAGGGTAGTATCACACAAATCACCTATTGCATGCCACACTTCTTCTTTGAATGATAATGATATATCCATACTTAAGAAGAAGGTTATTTGTTTGGGCTCCACTTTGAGCCAATGTGCCAAGAGCCATACACGTTTGAAAACTTTGTTTCGAAAGAAACAAGTTTCATCTTTTCATGCACACCCTCCACGGCATACACATGCTCCTCACGGACACACCCATCACATGTATGCTCATGTGTACACTTGTACACGTTGTGGACGTAAGGGCCACCTTGCTAAATTTTGCTTTAATAGAATACATGTTTCAAATTTAGCAAATAAATTTGTTTGGGTTAGGAATGGTACTAACCTCCATGGACCCAATAAGATATGGGTACCAAAGACCACCCCTTTTGTTTTTGATGTAGGTGTGGGCTCTCACAAGACGTGAGAGTAGCCGTACCTTGGAGTGGATGCGTTCCGTACTTAAAAGGAAATCTTTTGGATGCATCACTTTCAAGGGAAGTTTGGTGGAAAGGACCACCATGTTTTGGAGTCATAGAGAGTTGCCTCATAGGTTTTGGTAACGATCTCTTACTCCTTAATTATGTTTGCATGCTTTTCATGTTTATTATTTATAGCATGTTTTGATGTTTATAGATTAGTATGTAAATGCCATGTTTATTTGATCATTGACATGCATGTATAGCCCCTTTGAGACACCCATGTTTAATATGGATCATATTTTTGTGTTCTCACCTTTGTTTAGCTATCATGTTTATCATAGGTTTAATAACATGTGGATTTACATAATAATCATGTTTATGTTTTTCATGTTGATTTACATCTTGTTTTATGCCTTATGATTTGATTACATGTTTAGATGTTAGTTTTCATTAAGACTAGGTATATATTTGTACATATAGTGGGCCACAAATAAATCTATATATGTTTGTACTTGAATGCTTATTTGAACCCATTAGATGTGCTAGTATAGTCTAGTTTTGATGATCCATGCACTTTAAACTTGTATTCTCATTCTTGAATTTGTTTTATGTTTATATGTTTAACTTCATGTATATGTCCATTTTATCCAAATTATTGTTATGCATATACATCCTTTGAGCCACGTGCCTTCATGCATATATCTTTGTGGACTCGTTGTGTTTGGATATGTATGTATACTTTAGTTTGTATAGGACATACATATACCTTGAAGATTAAATAAGTTTTGATGATTTTCGTATTTTCTTATTTCAAGGAATATTGAGCTTAATGTCTATCCTTCATGATTATGATATTCACACTTTATTTGTACACTCACATTTATTGTTTACTCATGTGTTTGTTTCCATGAGTCATATTTATGCTTAATTGATTATGAGTGTTGACTATTTTGTGAATTTCATGTTTTCATGAAAAATATTTTTGTTTTATTCCTTACTTGAAGGATTTCGTACTAGTTTACAATTCATATAACTAGTTGCGATATTCTTCATTTGGTAGAGTTTTTCAAACAAAGCTTATTTTCAAATCTATTTTTTGAAAACCCCTACCATCTAAGGGCGGTTGGTTGGGAGACCATGCCTTGTGTATGCTTTACATTGAAAATCTTTTTAACATAAGCATGTATTGGGAGGCTAGGTTATATGAGTTATACTTTGATATTATTGTTGTTTCAATTGGTATCATTGGATTCTTTCAATTGGTATCAATTTTGACCCTTCTTGTATACTCATATATGTTTGTATGTATGTATGTTTTTCAATTTCAATAGTATCAATTTCGGTTGACATTATATTTTTCATACATATATATTTTGTTTATGCTAAGCTTGAGCTTCAACTTTGTTTCAATTGATTCAATTTTCAATTGGTATCTTATTACAAGCTTATGCATGTGTTTTGTTTGTATTTTATAAAGGGGGAGAAAATTCATATTTTCATATTTCAATTGGTATTTGTATTTCCACTCCCTTGCTTTATGATAGAAAATAAAAGGTTTAAATTGATATCATACACTTAAAAAGAAAAATACTCTCTTTTTGATATCAAGTTGTTTATTTGAATATGTTTTAAAAATTGGTATCTCAAAATTTTGTTTTAAAAGATAAATACAAAAGTTTTGATTTATTTTGTCTATATGCAAGGAGAGCTTAACATCTCTTCTACATATAGATTCATGTTGAGTGTATCTTGTATTGAGGAGCTTGACATCTCTTCTTTATGTGATACACGTGTGTAGGGGGAGCTTCACATCTCCTCTTATGCATTGCATAGTGTACGTTATGTGAATTAGGGCTTGTCATCCCTCCTTCATGTAATGTATCTATGTAGGGAAGCTTCACATCTTCCTCTTCATGAATGTATATAGCATATACCATTTATTTACTGATCTATGTTTACTTTCAATTGGTATCAAAATGCTACTTTGACATATTTTCAATTAATACCTTAATTGATTGTCACCCCTATTTGGTTTTGTTTTTTTTGTTTTAGACAAAAAGGGGGAGAACATTGTCTTTACTAACCCTTTTGTTGATTCATTGTTTCAAACAAAAAGGGGAGAAGATTTTGTTTTGTTTTGATTGTTTACCCTTTTGTTGATGATTGACAAAAAGGGGGAGAAAGATTTTGGTTTATATATGCATATTTATGTTTTGCATATATTAAGTTTAATTTAGTTTAATTTTAATTGGTATCTAGACCATGTTTTGTTTTTGAATATTTCATTGGTATCTAGAGCCTTTTTATTGTTTATGCATATCTATGCATTCATGTTTAAAGCCTTCATTGCATATTTATATGTTTATTTGTTTATGCATGAGTTAAGGGGGAGCTTCTTTGAAGCTTAACTTTAATCCATGCATATATAACTCCATGAGTTTTGTCATCATCAAAAAGGGGGAGATTGTTGGCCCGAAGGCCTTCCACCCTAGTTTTGATGATGATTAACTCATGTAGTTATGTTTACTAATAATCTTGTGATTTTAGTTACAGATCTTTAATCAAGATATTAGTTGGTGATTGCTTCAAAAAGAGGAGTTTGGAAGCCTTCATTTGGTGATTCCCGAGCCCGAGCGTCAAGATGATACATAGCCATGCTCGTTGGATAACGGTGTTTGGACCGAGTCGACTTGAAGATGAAGATCGTCAAGAAGACTTATGTATCTTTAGTTTAGTGTGTTTAGATCCATTTGTAAAGCTTAGTATAGTTGACATGCTCAAGTGCACAACACACACAAATTTTATGTTTTGAATTTGGTTTTCATGAATAAATTGATCAAAATAAGTTTACTTTGTTTTTATGTATATTAGATGTGCCCTATATACATACATGCTTACATGACCTAAACAAACTTATTTTGACTATCCTATTCATGTATTGAAAATTTCAAGTTTGATAAAATACAAGTTTTGGTTTTTGGCAAAAATGATAAAACACAAAAATGATTTCATATGCTTGATATTGAGTTGAAATGTTTATCATAAGTTTATATATCAATGCAAAATGATAAAACTATTTTTGGGTATTTTTACAAGACTTAAAAGATTTTTTAGAAATATTTTTAACATGTGTTTCTGACCCAGAACAGTGGCTGACAGGCCAGGTCGGCCGACCGCACGGTCGACCGCACCAAGGGCCGATCGACCCGACGGTCGACCGACGTGCACAGCCTTGTGCACGTCTGGCAGCACTGTGGGCCGGCCGACCGGGCGGTCGACCGGACCAGAGAGCTCTGCTCTCTGTATCTGGGCGGTCGGCCGGGCGGTCGACCGGTTTGCCCAACGGTCATATTTATGACCGTTGGCGGTCGGCCGGCCGGCCGACCGCTAGCCTGTCAGGCTGCCAGATTAGCCTAACGGCTAGTTTCTGTTTTAGCCTATATAAACCCCATTTCTTGGGGTTTTAGCTAAGAATTTTTGAGCCAAAATTTCCTGATATCTCCAGTGTTTTAAACAAGTTTTCAAAAGAGTTTAAGTGCCAAAAAGATTTCATCTTTGTTTTGTTTTAGGGTTTTGAAAAATCAAAGAAAATAGAATTTTGGGAGATTTGGTTTGTTCTTCACTTATATCTTTTACCAAGAGTTTTCCCAAGTATTTTTCTTTGAGTTTTTGTTTTCAAAACTCTAGTTTTTTCACACTTGAGCTATCTTCTATCCTAATCTATTTAGGATCTTTTGTTTGTGAAAAAGAGAAGTGTTTGAGGTTGATTAAGCCTCCAAGATTGTAAACCCTCCTTTATTTGTGTATCCCTCTTTGGTAGAGGTTGATCGGAGTAGTGTTTGGATCCCTCTTCGGTAGAGGTGATTGTGATTGTATTGGCTACGGGCCTTATCCCTCTTCGGTAGAGGTGGATTGTGGTTGTATTGCCTCGGTGGCATTGTAAGGTTGAGAGAGGAGTTCGGTACTCCTTTAGTAGATTAGAAATCCTTCTCGGTGAAGGTGGGGACGTAGAGCTAGGGGCTCAAACCTCAGAACATATCATTGTGTTTGTATTTGATCCACTTGTTTCTAAACTCTCTCTCTTTTAATTGTGCAAAGCATCATTCATATCATCATATCATTTTTGCTTGTGTTGTGCCTTGCATATATTCATATTGCTATATCTCTTATATGCTTGAATTGTTTGTGTGTGCCTCACTTGTACTTAACCACAAGAGCTTCATATAGCACCTCAACCCATATCTAGGGGAATCAAGAGGAGTTAGTCCAGAGCCCTTCACGGGGAATTCGGCTACACTTGTGTGTTGTACTAAGTGTGTTGTAAATAGTTTTTAAGCTTCCGCATTTAGCTCATTTAGTTCACTAGATTAGCACTTACACCTATTCACCCCCCCTCTAGGTGTTTTCACAACTATCAGTCCTGAAATTAAGTATGGAATTCTTGCGTGGGTCCAAGCAACAATTGCAAAATCTGATGGACTCATGACTTCACCACAATTTTCAAAACAAACTTCTATACTCACCTATTCAAGAAGAACCAACTGCAAAGAGTATGAAAGACATGATTTAGACTCAAAATTCTGTTACCCGGCATATCAGTAGGTTAGACTTAATAATGAGCGAATTGATCAATGAGAATGAGGAAAGTCTTTCTTGTCAACCTTTGACCAACACTTATAGCCCTAACTCTATCGATTGGATCCAAGAATCATGTTATTTTGGAAACTAAGATTTAATTTTAGCACATTCATTTGAACTTGAACTCCAAGTTTTGAATGTCACATTGACATTTTGGTAAGTAATCCCTTCCCTTAAAATTGAAATTGAACATGAATGTGATCTTAAACCTCATATTTGTAATTCTATTTCACTTTTTGATTCAATAATGACTCTGGTATCTTTACCAGATTTTTTTTCATATTCTGGAGTCAGCATTGAATCCTGTACAATACACAGTGAAATTGAATTACCAATATCTTATGATCACATTTTATTAATGGGGAAAGTGTGTGAACATTAATTTTTTAGGGGCAGAACCCAGGCCTGACAGGCCTATCGGTTGACTGGTGGTCGATCGGGTCGAATTTTTAATCATTGAGGTTGTCGGTCGATTGGTCGGTCGACTGCCACCAGGCTAAAGCCTCTATCGGTCGACCGCTTTGTCGACCGAGGCAAAAATCAGAAAGCAGAGCTCTTTGGTCGGTCGATCGCTCGGTCGACCAGGGCCACATCCAGAGAGCAAACTCTCAGGATCAGGTGACGATCTGTCGACTGCTAAAATCTGTGCACATCTGTGCACTTCGGTCGATCATCCGGTCGACCAAGCCAGGTGTCGGCCGACCGGTCGGTCGGCCGACAGCAGCCCAAAACCAGGGTTTGTAGGTAAGAAAGATTAGACTTTTAAATACCTATAAATTCTCATAAAATCTCATAAAATCTACCAAAATATATTCATATAAATATTTGAAGTACAAATATGTGTGATCAAAGATCAAGGCATATTACAAACAATTTGAATTATTTTTGTGGTAAAGATTTTAAAGCTTAAACCGAAAATCGTATTTTTTAAAACTTAGATTTTGAAATAGAAATTTATTTTCTTCAAAACTTGTATAAATACAAACAAGATATAGAAACACATTTGAAGCATAGTGTGTATGGATAGAATCCAATACACATATAAATAATATATCTATATTTTTGACATTAAATCTCAAAATAAGTTTTGATAAAAATAAAACTTAAAACTATGAACTAGATACATCAAAATAAGTTTTTCTAAACAATGTGAACCATTAATGTATATAGATGAAATCAAATATACATATAAACTATGTAAACTTGTTTTGATTCTATCTATTCATGAAAATAATATATGTATTCTTGAAAATCTAAAACGGTTAAACTGAAACCAAAAACTATTGAACTTGTCTGTGTATGTATACTTGAGCATATTAAAACTAAACTATCCTTATACAAGATCTAAACACTAAACAAACCTAAATCGAAGTCTTCTTGTCAATCTTCTTTTTCAAGATAACTCGATCCAAACTTAATCCAAATGAGCTTGACTCCTCTTGAGTATTAGATGTGATGTTGAAGCGTGAGCTCTTGAATCAACACTTGATAGCTTCAAAACATGACTATTAATCCTTTGTTGAAGCTAAACACCTATTAAGATCTTGATCAATAACTGAAACTATATAAACATAAGATCATTAGTAACTTAACTTCATAAGTTAGTCATCATCAAAACAAAGGTGAAGGGCCTTTGGGCTAACAATCTCCCCTTTTTTGATGACGCCAAAACTTATATGGTTATGTATGTATGGATTAAAGATAAGCTTCATAGATGATCCCTCTAAACTCATGTATAGCAATAAAACATATAGATATGTAATGTATGCATAAATACTAAAGATATTCAATAAAGCTCATAAACACATGTATATATTGTATATATGCTTAAACAATTAAGAAAATATTCATATATAAACAAACATAAACATATATGCATATATAAATAAACAAAAACAACACATGCATATATAAACAAATCTTTCTCCCCCTTTTTGTCAATCATTAACAAAGGGGTAAAGGACCAATTGAAAGAAATTGAAAGTTTATATATGTCAAACCAAAATTTTTATACCAATAGAAACAAATTTTGATATTAAAAAAAAAATTAAAAACAACATGGATATAAACTTCATAGCAATTGAAAGTAAATGATCCATGACAAAAACTTTTTTAAAAACCATAAGAAAGTAATTTTTTTACCAATTAATACTAATTGAAAGAAATATTTTTAAATTCAAAGATACTAATTAAAGGTAAACTCTAAATCATTTTACAATATAGATACCAATTATAAATAATACCAATTGAAAGTTATTGATACCAATATTAAAAATATAAATAATTTTTCTCAAAATGATGGGAGTAAGATACCAATTGAAAGTATATGAAATATCAATTGAATGTAAAATCAAGAATTTTTCTTCCTCTTTTTGAAATACTAACAAAAATAATGCATAAGCTTGTATAGAATACCAATTTTAACATTTTAGAATTAAATCAAATTTAGTATAAAATAGTTTGTGCTATAAAATATATGTATGAACATTTTTTAATCTAGCACAAGAAAAAATCATATATATGTATGTATGATCAGAGCAATTGAATTATAATATCAATTGAGATATGATGCATATATATATAAAAAAATAAGTATGAGTATACAAAAATCAATTTTCATGATATTTATGTGTATAGCTCATAACATCCACCCTATCATGCGCATATTTGAAAGATATACATTAAGAGCGTATAAGGTTGATCGCCCAACCAACCACCCATATAGGGTAGAAGTTTTCAAAAATAAGATTGGAAAATAATTTTTTAGCATAGGTTGTACCAATTGAAGAATACGAAACTAGCTTTAAGATAATTTGTAAACTAATACGAAATCTTTCAAGTAAGGAATAAAACAAATATGTATTTTATGACATATGAAAGTGACATGAGAATCAACACTCAAAAAACTATAAAGCATAGATTCTCAAGAATCCAAAGATCATGAGTAAACACAAAATATAGAGTATACAACGATCATACAAGAAACATATACATGAAGATAAAATAATGAAGCTCAATAAATAAATTCCTTTTGAACATGAAATCATCAAAACTAAGCTTCAAGGCATATGTATGATTTGTCAATACTAAAGCATACATATTTATCCTAAACATAAAATGAGTTCATAAATAAATACCTGATATATAAAGCTACTGACTCGAGGATAGAACATGCATATCATATATTTTTAGCAAAAGTTACATATACATGAAGCTAAATAGAAAAACATGTACAAAAATATGGAATACAAGTGTAAATGTAAGAATCATCAAAAGTAAGTTATGCAAATGCTTGTAATGAGTACAATTGAGCAATGATACACTCAAACATAATAATCAAGTGTAACTCACTACTTATATAAGTATAAACACAAGTTTTAAATATGTAATCAAAATATGAAGCACAAAACATTAAAAGCAAATGTGATCATTATAGTGAATGCAAGTAATATTAGAACTAGGATATACACAATAGCTAAATTATAATGAGAAGACAAAGATATGCTCTATATAAGTATTGGTGTATCTCAAATACTATCTATGTATATCACATGTCTAATAAACATTGCATTTAAACATAAAGAACATGAAAACCAAGACATGCTAAAAATTATCAATAATAAAGCACGTAAATATAAATAAGGAGTTAGAGATAGTTATCCAAACTAATTGAACTAGTCTCTAGGTCTCCAAAGCATGGTGATTCTTTTCACCAAACATCCCTTAAAAGTGATGCATCGAAAAATATGAACGTTTAGCTCGAAACGTATCCACCATCAAGGTACCAATACTCTCACATCTTGCAAGAGCTCACACCTACATCACATGCACTAGGATGGATTTTGATGCCCACACTTTTTTGGATCCATGAGAGTTAGCACCTTTTCTAACCCAAATATTTTTACTTGTAAAATCTAAATCATTCAACCTATCATAACAAAATTTTGCAAAGTGACCCTTGCGACCACAATGTGTACAAGTGTACACATTAGCGTACATTGAATCATGTGTGTAAGCATGATGAGCATGTATATGCCATGAATGATGTGCATGCATATGTGAAGTATGTTTTTTGTAAAACATGGATTCCAATCTCTTGTGATCCATAATACATTGGCTCAAAGTGGAGCCCAAATAATTAATACTCTTCTTCAAAGTATGAATATCATTATCAATTTTGGAAGAAGATATGAAGCATGCAATATAAACAAAATTCTTATCATAGGAGGTAAATCAATAGAAGTGTGACAAGAATGAGAAGCAAAATCATTTTTCAAAAAAATATTTTCTAAAGAAATATATTCTAATTCTTTAGAAATTAAAACAATTTTGTTTTTTAAAGAATTATTTTCTTTTAAAACAAAATCAAGTTTTGAAGACAATCTCATTTTTCTTCAAAACATTATTAAACTCATTTTATTTTTCAAAATTTTATTTTCTTTTAAAACAAGGTCAAGTTGGGTTTTTAATGAATCCCTTTAATTTGAAACCTCAACTTTCTCTAAAATCAAATCAAGTTTTGAAAACAAATTTTCATTTTCTTTCTTCAAATTCATACTCTTCTTTTTCAAAAGTTTATATTTATAAAGCAAATTTTTACAAAATATTGAGAGCTCTTCATTTAAAGCATGGGCATCCATACTACTATCATGATCATTGAAAGAGCTAGCACAATCATCAAGATGTGTATTCGAATTTACCTCAAGGGAGTCATTCCCTTGGACCATGAAGCAAGCTTGGTTGGACTCATCTCTTCTTGGTTCTCTCTCCAAAATGTGTGAAATTTATTCCTTAGGAGAGGTCATTGTGTTACACACTGTAAAAGTAGAATCACAATGAGAAATTAAAGAAATGTGTTCTTTACTTAGTGTTTGCCTAAATGCATGCAATGCTTGTGTATTGGCCTCTGAGTACTCATAATTGCTAAGATATAATTTCTTGGTGGTGGCAAGATAAACATGTAATCCTAGGGCTTTAAGGCATGCACTCATCTTAAATTTTCACATGTCGATGTTGAAAATATCATACATGGGAGGTACACGATAATCCATGAGTGTAAACAAATATATGTGTAAAACAAATAATGATTAGCAATAAAAGATCACACTCCTAGGTGGTTAAATTGAATATCAAGAGTGCTAGCTCTGATACCAATTGAAAGTACACCTAGAGGGAGGTTAATAGGTGTAGTGCTAATTTAGTGACAAATGATGCGAAAATAAAAAAAACTAATTGCTACACACTATGTGTAATCAAGAGTGAGTCTGAATTTCCCGTGAAGGGCTTTGGAACTACTCCTCACGATTCCTCTAAAATTAAGAATTGAGGTGTTTCAATAACTCTCTTGATTAGCCACAAGTATGGGCACACAAACAATATCAAGCATATATATATGCAATGAAAAGCAATGCAAGATATAAAGTAGAGTCAGAGAAATAGAAGATCAAACGCAAATACCGGGATATGTTTGAGGTTCGAGCCATTGCTCTACGTCCCCGCCTTCACACAGAAGGATTTCAACTATCCACTATAGAATCATTCACATAGGGGCCTCCACTAAGGAATTACAACTTAAAATCTTGGAATACACAACTCCAATTCTCACACCTCTACCCAAGAGGGAGCATAAAGCAAAGAAAGAAAAGTTACAACCATGATGATCCAATGATTACAAATAACACTTAGTGATCTCAAAGAATCACAAAAAATTTTCTCACAAAAACAAAGATCCTAAAAATAGATTTAGAATTGGATAGCTCAAGTATGTGAGAAATTAAAGTGTTCGAAAAAGAAATAATAAATAAATCAGTTGGGATAAACTTCCTGATAGATAGGAAAAATGAAGAAAAAAATAGAATTCCCAAAGCTAGTTTTCTTTGATTTTTTTAAATCTTTGAAACAAATAAAAGATGAAGATTTGAAGCACAAAAACTTGTTTAAAACTTATTTCTAAAACTCTATAGAAGATGAAAAAATAGCTCTTGAAAATCTTGTTGAAAATCTTGTTCAAAACTGCCAAGAGAACCCCTTTATATAAGGTAAGCCAAAACTAACCGTTGGGGGCAGAGCCCAGGCCTGACAAGCCTATCGGTCGACCGGATGGTAGACCGGCCAACAGTTGAATTTTTGACCGTTGGGGCTGTCGGTCGACCGGTCGGTCGACTGCCACCAAGGCCAAAGCCTATCGGTCGACCGCTCGACTGATCGGGGCAAAAACCAGAGCAGAACTCTTCGGTCGATCGACCATGGCCACATCCAGAGAACAAACTCTCTGGATCGGTTGACGACTCGATCGACTGCTAAAGCCTGTGCACACCTGTGCACATCAGTCGACCATCCAGTCGACTGAGCCAGGCGTCGGCCGACCGGTCGGTCGGCCGACAGCAGCACAAAACCAGGGTTTATAGGTTAGAAAGGTTGGACTTTTAAATACTTATAAATTCTAATAAAATCTCATAAATCCACAAAAATAAGTCCATATAAATATTTAAAGTACAAATATATGTGATCAAAGATCAAGGTATATTACAAACAATTTGAACTATTTTTGAGGTAAAGAATTTAAAGCTTAATCTGAAAACCATATTTTTCAACACTTAAATTTTGAAATGGAAATTTGTTTTCTCCAAAACTTGTATAAATACAAAAATAAGATATAGAAACACGTTTAAAGCATAGTGCATATGGATAGAATCCAATACAAAAATAATTGATATATCTATATTTTGGACATTAAATCTCAAAATAAATTTTGATAAAAACAAAACTTAAAACCATGAACTAGATACATCAAAATAAGTTTTTCTAAACAATATGAACCATTAATATATATGAATGAAATCCAATATACATATAAATCATGTAAACTTGTTTTGATTCTATCTATTCATGAAAACAATATATGTATTCTTAAAATCTGAAATAATTAAATTGAAATCAAACTATTGAACTTGTGTGTGTATATACTTAAGCATATCAAAATTAAACTATCCTTATACAAGATCTAAACACTAAACAAACCTAAACTGAAGTCTTCTTGTCGATCTTCTTCTCCAAGATGACTCGACCCAAACTTGATCCAAATGAGCTTGACTCTTCTTGAGTTCTGGATGCGGTCTTGAAGCACGAGCTCTTAAATCAACACTAGATAGCTTCAAAACTTGATTATGAATCCTTTGTTGAAGCTAAATACGTACTAAGATCTTGATCAATAACTAAAAGTATATAAACACAAGATCATTAGTAACTAACTTCATAAGTTAGTCATCATCAAAACTAAGGTGAAGGGCCTTTGAGCTAACAATATATATATATATATATATATATATATATATATATATATATATATATATATATATATATATATATATATATATATATATATATATATATATATATATATATATATATATATATCCTCTAATTAAGCTGGGCATTTGTGCCTTATAAAGTATAAATATTCATGCTTAAAAGTGGTCCATGTAATCAATAAAAACCCTTAGTTTTATGGCCTTCTTTTCTCGAGTCCTTAAGTCCTAGGGGTGTTTACTCACCCGATGCCCTAAAACCGTCTGGTTTGGGAGTCACTGACTAAAGGCTCATTACATAGACGAATTAGAATAACTAATAGAACTAAAGATATTATAGCCATAATATGTAAAAATAAGGTATAAGAGTTAGAGTTGAAGAATCTCGAGTCAAATATTCACGATCACGAAGATGTATATGACTTAGGATAAAATAATAAACTAGGTAAAAAAATACAGTTTTAATTCTTACCTTGATTTATAACAAGTTTTTTAATAGAGACTTAGTTTAGAAATGATTAGCTTGGTATTCTTATGACTTATAAATTACTTGAATTTTTGCAAAAAAACTTCAAATATCTTTTCCCTTTATCAAAATGCATTTTTAAAATACTAACACTTTGTTTCTCTTTCTTTAAGGATTTTGTGGGTGTAATTCACTGAAAACCCTCGCGAGACAAAACTTGTCCTCTAGGGGTAACCTAAAAGTTTAACTGCTTGTTGCACGTGCTAAGTACAACATGATTCCTACAAAAGTGATTAGATTAGGTTATCTCTATTTTGCTTTTTATTTTTTTTGCTTGAGGATGAGCGACAGAAAGGTGTGGGGGTGTGATTATTCACTAATATTGCATATTTATTGTCACATTTTTATATTTATTTTATAATAAATCATGCTATTTAATCTTATTTTTTGTCTAAATGATGTGCAAGCCTTTAGTAATGGAGATGGAAAGAAACAAGCCCAAAAGTCAACTTAAATTCTGATTTAAATGAGTTTAAATTAAAATCAAGGATTGAGACAAAAGATTTAAAGGGATAAGTGCATATTAGAGCAAATCAGAGAAGATAATACAAAATGAAAATCAATTAAAGTCAGATTTCTATAAATCCATTTGGTTAACTTGAAAATTAATAGGATATCACTAAATTTAGAGAACAAACTGAAAAACCATGTAGATAAAAGAAGATATCGGAGCAGTAAAGTATACGAGCACTTGGATCAGGCTTGTGGAAGCGAAAACACAACTAAAGCTGCATTTTCGTGACATTTCTGGTAGAATCTGGGTGAGCGTTTGCTCCCCTATCTTCGTATGCTCTCCCCCTCTTCATTTCAGCTATAAATACTGTATACTTCAAAGAAAAATGGGCACCACTCTGGCAAAGACCTAGGTTTAGGTTTTTGTTTCTAGTTTGGCTTAGGTTTTCTTTTCTTTTAAATATAATTTTATGATTTCTTTATAGCTTAGGTTAGAAAGAGTTTTATGAGAGAAGGAGAAAAAGAATTATATTTAGAGTGACACTAAATATAATCTTCTTCAGAAAGAGCTGTATTGATAGTGACAGTTAATGTAAGTTTTCTCGTTTTCTTCATTATTACTCAATTTAGTAGATTACTGTTTTTATGTTATTCCTTTTTTTGTTTTGCTTCACTTTGTTCTAAGGTAAACCTTCGCAAATGATCCAAGGTATGATAATCAACAGAAGAGTTAAGTAAGTTTTCAAAATTTTCTTTCTTTATTTCTTAGTTTAGAATTGTTGTAAAAACCAACACTTCTTGTTTTTTTATTCTTCTTTCTTTTTACCTTATTTTAGATACACTTTCAAACACCAACAACATCTCTTCTATCATCATCTTCTTCTAACTTAACTCTTAATATTTTTCTTTCCTTTTTAAAAACTAAGAAGAAACATTTTAACTGATCTAGTAAACTCAGAAAGACTTATTAAAAGCTTCTATCGCAGTCTCTCTTTGTGCATCACGACCCACATAGCCACTTACTATAGCAGTGATATTGAGCAACCTAGCACATTTTAATCTTCAATTCTAAACTATAACTTTCTGTGCAGGTTCAGCCTCAATGAAATACCTGAAACTTAAATATCACAAGATCGTTAGTACTATAACTACATTAGTTAATCATCATCAAAATTAGAGGTAATGGACCTTTGGGCCAACAGTTAGCGATAGAGTGGGACAAGAAAATGGAGGGAAAATCAATTGGATTTTGGATTGATAAAAAGGAATCAGAGAGCCCTTCCTCTTATTTACAACTCTGATTTGAAGAATTTGGGTCAAAATCAAGATTAGGGTAGCTGATTACACAGTTCTCCCTCTTATATGCTTGAACAGAATGGACGAAAGGAGAAGAATATTCCCTTGGAATCTCATTTTGATAGAATTGGGCTTGGGCTTAACGGACTTTTCTTCTTGGCTCGCCCGCAACCCAACCAGCTGTCCCTTTAGTGAGCATCCAATGGCCATGACAAATCTAACGGCTAATGGCCAGATCCAATGGTCCCTGCTCATCTTCTCCATTTGGGTTTCCCCATGCTCTGAGCAGCTCCTCTCCTTATCTTCACCTAGCTCCAGCCATCGGCCATGGCGAGATTATTCGCCCAAAGGGTAACAATCATCGGTTTTATATTTTGATGATAATAAAATATATGTAGTTATTTAGTACTAATCAAGTTTAAGTATTTTAAGTGTGTTTCAGGGTTCAAGAAGATCTAATTGATTTCTTCCTCTGAAAGAAGGTATTGATGGCTCAAGGGTATTCAAGAACGGGATTGAAAATCAAAGTACTCAATGTCGCTATCAGAGAAACTCGCTTGAAGATACTTGTAGTCGTTTATAGCCTTGTAAGAATTTAGTTTGTTAAAGCAAAAAAAAATGTGATGCTCAAAGATATACACACACAAAATGCACGTTTTTGAAAATACAGTTTATTTTGTATTGGTGTTTTGACATGTTTGATTTTTATACATGATTTCACATTTTCTCAAAATTTATATCTTAATTTAGTACTTGTATCTTTTTGCTATACATGTCTTTACCCCTTCAAACCCATACAAAATCATTTATAAAATTTTCTTTATTTTCATAACAGACCTTGGTATTGGTTTTGGCCTAGGTCGGTCGACCGGACGGTCGACCGTGCCTATTTCAAGCCATGAAGGTCAACCGCACGGTGGACCGAACCTCTGGCAGAGGGGTGTTCATATTGGTGCACATTCATGGTCGACCGACCAGTCAACCGCTTACCCCTGTGGTAGACCGATGTGTCGACCGACTGTCATCACTTTGGTCTCGTTTAAAACCGGTCGACCGAAAGCCAACGGTCAGATTTTTTAAATAGGGTCGATCGACCAGTCAGTCGACCGATAGACTGCCAGAATGGCACTAACGGCTAGATTAAAATTTTCTTTTAAACATGTTTTTAAAATGTGGTTTTTTGAATTCGGAGGGTCAAATTCTTCCCTTTATGATTTGGTAAACTATTCTAAATATGTTTATCTACAACCTATATAAAGGGTCATTGGAATTGAATTTAGACAATAACAAATTCTTTTGAAAATCAAGTTTTACTTTCAAAGTGAAAATTTTTAAAGTTTTTCTTTTATGCTTTAAATTCCAAAGTTTTTAAATTGAGTTTTCTGCTCTTATATTCTCTCTATTTTGATTTTTACTCTCACATACATCATTATGCTTCGAATCTACTTTTTACTCTATAGGGATTTGAATGAGTGTTGTAAGAGAGTGTTTGTGATCTCTTGATCACCAAGAGCTTGTAATCTCAATTGGCTTTATGCTACCTCTTGTGTAGAGGATTGAGTTGGGGAGTTGTGTACTCCGAGGTGTTGTAATTCCTTGTTCTAAAGTCCCTTTGTGAAAGATCTGTTAGTGGATAGTGAAATTCTTCATAGTGGTAAAGGTCGGGACGTAGAGCAGTAGCTTGAACCTCGAAACAAATCTTTCTTGTTTGCGATTGTCTTATTGTCGCTATTTCATTTACTTTGTTTTTATTCATTCATTTTGTCAATCATTACTCATCTCAATAAGGAAGCAATTGAGCACCTCAACTCTTATCTAGAGGAATCACCAAGAGAAGCCCTTCACGGGGAATATGGCTTCAATTGTTATTTTGAGTGATCGGTTTGCATCATACATTATAAATTATTCAAAATTTGTATTTGATTAGCTTTATACCTATTCACCTCCCTAGGTGTATTTTCAATTGGTATCAGAGTCTTGTTTTTAAGGTTTGGTTTAACCACCTTAGAGAGATCTTACTTGCTAATCACTTCATTAACAATTTCTTTCTCATCCACTATTGTAAAGATGGCCAAAGGTATTAAGACCCCTTCTAAGTTTGATGGCCTTAACTTTCCTATATGGAAGGTTAAGATGACCGTGTTTTTGCAATTCCTAGGAAGCAGGGCTGCAAAGATGGTGACTAAACCCTTTAGTGTACCCGTTGATGATGAGGACACTTGGTCCGACATTTTTAGCCAATGCAAAGGCATACTATGCATTGCTTCAAGCCTTGAATGATGACGACATAGCTGGGATCATTCATTATAAATTCACCTATGAGATTTGGTCATACTTAGTGGTCACTCACGAAGGAACATTACAAGTCAAGAGAGCTAAAATTGATCTCTTACGTTCCCAATATCAGAATTTCACCATGCATGAAAATTATTCTATTGATGATATGATCACCAAGTTTACTAAAATCACTAATGGTCTTACTTCTCTAGGTGACACTATAGTCAATGACCAAAAGGTGAGGAAGGTTATTCGTGCCCTACCACCATCATGGGAGGTCAAGGCTACAACTCTAAAATAGCTCAATGACAAGAAAGAAATGGAGTTCATAGGTCTTATCGGATACCTTAAGACTCATGAGATGGAGAGAAAGGCTAGAGAAGAAATGGCACCCCAAAAGAAAAAGATGATTGCTTTCAACTCTACTCCCTCTGACGATGATGATGAAGAAGAAGATGATGAAGAGTTTTCCCTCGTGAAAAATGTAAGGAGGATGTACAATAAGGCTAAGTTCAACAATAGAAGATGATGGCAAGAAAAAGAAGACAAGAAAATCATTTACTTCAATTGCTGTAAGCCAGGACATATTGTTGCAGATTGCCCCGAGAATAAAGGCAAGCCATCCACCTCAAAGAAGCCATACAAGAAGAAAACTCTCAAAGCAACATGAGATTTGGAGAGTGAATTCGATGAAGAGGTAGACACAGTCAATGTGTGTTTTATGGCAAATAATAACACACCTAAGGTAACTTCTGAATCATCCTTAGATGATTGTAAATTAACTATAGGTGAATTAGGTGAGGTATTTGAAGAACTTTTAAATAATTATGATTGTCTACAGAAGAAACACCTAAAAATGAAAAAGAATAATGAAACTTTTCAATATAAAATTATTAAACTTTCTAAAAAAATAGATGCTTTATCTTCCACACTCATATCTACACAAAATGATTTTGATGCATACAAAATTTCATGCAAAGCAAAATTTTTCATGATTGATGAAATTTTTTTTTTCTACTTATAAAATTATAATTAACACTTTGGAAAAAGTTTAAAAGAAATATGAGTTTAATAAGGCAAGATTAGAGGCAATGTTTTTCAAGAAAAATACTTCAAATAAATAAGTTCATGCTACACATGCTCACACCTCTAAATCACAACACATTCATACACATAAGCGTGCTCATTCCCCACATACTCATCATGCTTTTATACAGAGAGTTTATTCATGCACTTATTGTGGTCGAAGGGGCCACTTAGCTAAATTTATTTTGATCGAATAAATACTTCTAATAATTATGTTTGGATCAAAGGGGCTAACATTATAGAACCTAAGAAAATATGGGTACCAAAATCAATGACACCTTCTTTTGATATATGTACACACCAAGGCTCCAAGACGTAAGGAGCGGTGGTATATTGATAGTGCTTGCTCAAGGTACATGACTTGAGATATTAATAATTTTGTAATCCTATCAAGGAACCATGAAGGTGGTATTGTCACCTTCAGAGATGACTCAAAAGGTAAGATTATCGGTATAGGTAACATTAAAATTGGCTCATCCCCATTGATCGAAAATGTTGTTTTAGTTGATGGTCTCAAGCATAACCTTAGGGGAATTAGCCAACTTTGTGATATAAGTTTTAAAGTTGTTTTTGATGATTTATCTTGCAATATTTTAGATAGTAAAACAAATATATGCATTCTTTTTGGTTTCGTGAAAATAATGCATACATGATTGATATGTCCAATTTACATTACAATGTTACTTGTGTAAATGCTTTCAATGAGGATTCTTGGTTATGGCATAGAAGACTAGGCTATGTCTCTTTTGATCATCTATTCAGAATTTACACTAAGAAAATGGTGAAAGGTATTTCTTACTTGAAATTTGAAAAGGACTGCATTTGTGATGCGTGCCAACATAAAAAAACAAACCAAGTTCTCTTTTAAAACAATCAAGGATATCATGACATCAAGACCATTGAGTTAATCCACATGAATTTATTGGTGCAATTAAAACCAAGAGTTTAAATGAAATCCGTTTTGTTTTTGTTGGTTGATAATTTTTCTCGTTTTACATGAATTTTCTTTTTGGAACATAAAGATCAAGCCTTTTCACATTTTCATGTTTTTAGAAAAATAGTTGAAAAAGAAAAAAGTTTTTCGATTTTGCGCATAAGAGATAATAGAGGTAGTAATTTCATAAACCATTCTTTTATCACTTATTGTAAAGAAATTAAAATTAGGCATGAACTATCTTGTCCTAGAACACCACAGCAAAATAGAGTAGTTGAAAGGAAGAATCATACTCTTCAAGAAATGAGTAGGATAATGATTAGTGAATACGGACTCTCTCAATATTTATAGGCCGAGGCCGTAAACACTTCATGTTACATCTCAAATAAGATTTATCTTTGTAAAAGTTCTTTCAAAACTTCATTTGAAATTTATTATTTAAAAAAGCCTAATATTTCTTACTTTAGAGTTTTTAGATGTAAATGTTTTGTTTTAAACACAAAAGGTAACTTAGAAAAATTTGATGCAAAAGTTTTTAAAGCTATTTTTATTAGTTATTATAACACTAGCAAGGCTTATAGAATATTCAATAAATCTACTTTGATTATTTAAGAATCTATGTATGTTAAGTTTGAAGAATCTAATTCTTTTATTAAGAATGTTGTAGAGATTGATTCTTTAGGTAAAGACATGGAGAAAATAACCTTGGGGGACTCACCCATCCAAGAAGATAAACCAAACCTTGATGAACAGGATGAAATTCAAGAGGTTGAAGTGGCACCAACATAACCACTTTCAAAAGATTGGAGATATACTGCAAGTCATCCCAATGAACTCATCATAGGTGATGTATCAAAGGGGGTAACTACTCGCTCTAAACTCTATGATTTTTATGGCCATTTTGCTTTTATTTCTCATATAGAACCAAAAACATCCTCGAAGCCGAGGGCGACTCATATACGTTGCTTGAAATGCAAGAAGAGCTCAATCAATTTGAACGCAATTAAATTTGGCATCTTATCCCTATACCCCATGATAGACCAACTATTGATACTAGATGGATTTTTAGGAAAAAGTTGGATGAGTAGGGTAATGTTGTTAAGAATAAAGCTAAGTTAGTGGCCCAAGGTTACATCCAAATCGAAGGTATCGATTTTGAGAAAATCTTTGCACCCGTAGCACGGCTTGAAGCCATACAGATTACACTTGCTTTTGCTTTTTTTAAATATTTCAAACTTTTTCAAATGGATGCAAAAAGTGCATTTTTAAATAGTTTTATTGAAGAGAAAGTGTATGTTGAATAACCTCCCGAGTTTGTTGATCCTACACATCCAGATTTTGTTTCCAAATTAGACAAAGTTTTATATGATTTAAAACAAGCTTCAAGAGCTTGGTATGAAAGACTTTCAAAAGTAAAGTAGATACCACTTTATTTATAAAGCATGTAAATAATGATATCCTTATTGTTCAAATTTATATTGATATTATATTTAGATCTACTAATGCAAAGCTTTGTAAACATTTTGAATCATGCATGAAGAATGAGTTTGAGATGTCTATGATAGGCGAGCTAAACTGCTTCCTTGGACTCTAAATCAAGAAAAGGAGTGAAGAAATTTTATAAATCAAGCCAAATACACAAGGAAACTCATCAATAAATTTAGGCTTGAAGATGCCAAGTCAAGCAAGACTCCCATGTCTACCACAACAAAACTTGATAAGGATGAACAAGGTATAAATGTTGACACTAAACTCTATAGAAGCATGATTGGTAGTTTTCTTTATTTAACAGCTAGTAGGCCAGATATTATGTTTAGTGTGTGTCTATGTGCTAGAATCTAATCTTCTCATAAAGAGTCCCACTTATTGCGGTAAAACGCATTATTAGATACTTAAGGGCACTATGGTAATGGGCTTGTGGTATCCGAAGACCAGATAATTTTTCATGACGAGTTTTTTGGATGCTGACTATGCCGGTTGTAGAGTGGATAGGAAAAGCACTAGTGAAACTTGTCAATTTCTAGCTAATTGTCTAGTTTCATGGTCTTCTAAGAAAAAATTTTTATAGCCCTCTCAACCACCGAGGCGGAGTATGTTCCGGCCGGGGCTTATTGTGCACAAGTCCTTTAGATGAAACATACTCTCCTTGACTATGATTTGCATTATGATCATATTAAAATATTTTGATATAATACTAGTACTATTCATATGACTAAAAATACAAATTAACATAGTAAGACAAAGCACATAGAAATTCGATATCACTTTCTTAAAGATCACTATGAGAAAGGAGATATTGAAATTGTTTTTGTTTCAACTGATTTTCACCTAGCAGACATTTTTACTAAGCCACTTGATTTTAACAGATTTTCTTCATTTGTGGTGAACTAAATATTTGTATTATAGATTCATGAGTTTTCATTATTTTGAAATTTGTGTTTGTTTTAAAAAAAAAATATTATTTTTGCTTACCCTTTTTGATGCATGACAAAAAGAGGGAGAAGTATTAAGTTTTTATTGGTATTTATTGATTGGTATTATCAGTTTTATCGACTATGTATTGGTTTTTAGTCTTAGTTTATTTATGCTTATATTCAATGCCATTTTATGCATACTATTACAAACTTTCATATATACATTCATATGACATGTTCAAAATTGACTTTTAATTGTTATAGTCATATTTATATCTTGTACTTGATATATAAGCATAACTTGAGGGGGAGCTTTTTCAAAGCTCCTTCCTTTCATTCTTTAAAATAGCTCATATGTTATGTCATCATCAAAAAGGGAGAGATTATTGGCCCAAATATTACAATCACCGGTTTTGTATTTTGATGATTACAAAATTTATTTAGTACTAAATCAAGTTCAAGTATTTTAAGTATGTTTCAGAGTTTTAGAAGATCTAATAGATTTCCTCCTCTAAAGGAAGGGGTTGATGACTCAAGGGTAATCAAGAACGGGATTGAATCTCATAGCACTCAACATCGTTATCAGAGAAGCCCGCTTGAAGATACTTGTAGTCATTTAGAACCTTGTAAGAACTTATTGCTAAAAAGAAGAATATAGATTTGATGCTCAAAGATATACACGCACAAAAATGCACGTTTTTGAAAATACAGTTTATTTTGTATTGGTGTTTTGACAAGTTTGGTTTTGATACATGATTCCACATTTTCTCAAAATTTATATCTCAGTTTTAGAACTTGTATCTCTTTACTATATATGTCTTTCCACCTTCAAAACCTATACAAAATCATTTACAGAATTTTCTTTATTTTCATAACAGACCTTGGTATTGGTTTTGGCCTAGGTTGGTCGACCGGGCGGTCGATCGTGCCTATTCAGGCCAGGACAGTCGACCGCACTGTCGACCGAACCTCTGGCAGAGGAGTGTGCATGTTGGTGCACACTCACGGTTGACCAACCTGTCGACCGCTTACTCCTGTGGTCGATCGATGTCGACCAACTGCCATCACTTTAGTCTCAATTAAAACCGGTCGACCGAAAGTCAATGGTCAGATTTTTTTTTTTTAAATAGGGCCGGTCGACCGATAGACTGCCAGAATGGCAGTAACGGCCAAACTTCAAAATCTGTCTTTTAAACATGTTTTTAAAACGTGGGTTTTTGAATTCTAAGAGTCAAATTCTTCCCTTTATGAACTGGTAAACTATTCTAAATGTATTTTTCTACAGCCTATATAAAGGGTCATTGGGATTGAATTTAGACAACAACAAATTCTTTTGAAAAACAAGTTTTACTTTCAAAGTAAAAAATTTTCAAAGTTTTTCTTTTGTGCTTTAAATTCCAATTTTTTAAATTGAGTTTTCTGCTCTTATATTCTCTCTATTTTAATTTCTACTCTCACATACGTTATTGAGCTTCAAATCTATTTTTAACTCTATAGGGATTTGTAAGAGAGTTGTAAGAGAGTGTTTGTGATCTCTTGATCACTAAGAGCTTGTAATCTCAATTGGTTTTGAGCTACCTCTAGTGTAGAGGATTGAGTTGGGTACTCTGAGGTGCTGTAATTCCTTATTGTAAGGTCTCTTTGTGGAAGATCTATTAGTAAATAGTGAAATTCTTCACAGTGGTGAAGGCCGGGACGTAAAACAGTGGCTCGAACCTTGAAGCAAATCTTTCTTGTTTGCAATTGCCTTAATGTCTCTATTTCATTTACTTTGTTTTTATTCATTCATTTTGTTGATCATTACTCATCTCAATAAGAAAGCAATCGAGCACTTCAACTCTTATCTTGAGGAATCACGAGGGAAAATTTAGAGCCCTTCAGGGGGAATACGACTTCAATTCTTATTTTGAGTGATCGGTTTGCGTCATACATTATAAATTGTTTAGAATTCGCATTTGATTAGCTTTGCACCTATTCACCCCCCTCTAGGTGTATTTTCAGAGACTGCATCAACATGTTGCTTACCCATAAAAGCAGGCTCTATTCTAGGGAATCTATTGGCCTTCGCCCGCCGATGATCTCCAGCAGCAAGGGTCTGTTTGGTTGTCGTAACTGGCCGTAATTCGTAGTTGTAATTGGTAAAGTCTTTTACAATTGTAAATGAGTT
Organism: Agave tequilana; assembly: GCA_038442645.1. Classification (NCBI taxonomy): domain Eukaryota; kingdom Viridiplantae; phylum Streptophyta; class Magnoliopsida; order Asparagales; family Asparagaceae; genus Agave; species Agave tequilana. The sequence goes on from JAVJIF010008129.1 coordinate 99,915, forward strand.
ACATGTATGTAAATTTTACGGTGTTTGGTTGGTAATATAAAATTGTAAAGTGGGAAAGTGTATTGTACTTTACGGTGTTTGGTTGTCGTAATGTATAAGTCGTAAGTGAAAAAGTTAACCACAAAATTAACTATTTGATGATTTTAAAAGTTTTAATACTGCAAATGAATAAAGTTAAATATTAAAAAATTTTAATATTAATATAAAAAAATATTACAAATTTGTATGACCACAAAATTAACTGTAACTGGGCTGTAAGTGAGTAGTAACTGGGTTGCAAGTGAGTGTTAGTTGAGTTACGTAAGTCTTTTACGAATTACGGTCCAAACAAACGCCGTAGTTGTAACTGGATAGTAAGTCATTTACGAATTACGGAGTTTTACGTGAAACAAACGGCCCCATAATTGAATACGTGCATGAATCCTCTGGTGTAAGATACCTGCTTAGAGTTGAGATGGCCGTACTTTGTGTGGATGTTAAATTTCTACTTTTAGGAGAAGTCTTGAGAAAAGTTACCTGAATGTACCTTCGATGGGATTGACATAGTGATGAGACCATTGCTTCGGGAGCCATTTTGCCAGGCTAAAATCCGAAACCTAAGATGCACATCATACGACTATAAATTCAAGTTTCGCCAAATAAGAAAATTACTCTTCTTGATCCTCGACTTTTTACATACCTGCGGTTCAAACTCCGGTCCTAGGAGAACATTGGAAGCCTTGATGTCTCTGTGAATGATTCGTTGCTTGCAGCCTTTGTGATGGTAATGCAGGCCTCTGGCCATCACAACCGCAATCTTATACCTTATCGCCCAATCTAGCAACTTGTTGTTTCCTACCTGAAGAACCATGAAACAATTCTGTCAGTTTGCAAATTTTCATCATGGTAATAAGAGAGAATTTGGGAAAAGAGCAGAGGTTTGCCGTGCAAGGTCGAGGCCAGGGTCCCGTTGGGAGAGAAGTCGAATATAAGGTGAAGTCCATTTTCGATGCAGCAACCTATCAAGAAGGACGGGTTTGGATGGCATACGTGCCCAACTATGCTGAGCTCTGTCAGGAATTCTTGATCCTTGTTCACATATTTGTTTCCAATTGCCAGTCTCTTCACTGCGACGCTTTGTCCTTTGTAGAGCTTGCTAGGATTATGACTAGAATACGTCGTGAAAGTAAATGAAACTTCAAAAATCAAAGAACGGAGATGCACAAGAAGTTGTGCACAGTATTAGTCGACTTATACTTGGTATAAGCGACTAATGATAAGAATTAGTCGACTTATACATTGGTATAGTCACTAGGTCTTGGAAACAAAGAGTTAGGTTCTCGGATTTTGTCAGAGTAGTCAATTAATAATTGGGTATAGTCAACTAATACATGTTATTATTCGACTTATACTAAGGCTTAGTCGATTTGTGTCGGGTCTGACTGTTTTCTTTTATGGATCTATTTTCGGTCTTAAGTTCGATTCGAGTTTTCTTTCCTTTAAGGCGGTGATTGTCCGTATTGATGAGGTTTGCATATGATTAGAAGAGTTCTCTAGCCTATAAATAAACCCTTAGGATTAGCCTTTAATATTATTCAATGAATTAGCAATTCCTAAAGGGTGTAATTCATCAAAGAGAGAGATTCGTGTGAGAAGTTTTAGCCATCAGGGTTTCACTATTCTTGGAGCCTATCAAAGGGTTTGTAATTTTCTTAGCGAGAGGTGTAAGTGTTCCTAATTGTACTCTCCTAATGTTTAATAAAAATTCTCTCTCTTCTCTCATGGACGTACACACGATCTGTTTGATCGGTGGAACACGTTAAATTGTCTGTTGGCTTTCTATACTTCAGAATATCTTTTCTTTTCTCTTTTTTCTTCTCGTTGCTCGTCGATCCTGTGTTACTTCCTCTGCGTCGCCCCAGTGATTGGTCATTAGGGTAGTCCGTTAATTTCACAACAATTGGTATTAGAGTAAGGTCAACGTGAAAATGTATGTGATCAAGTATGATATTCAGAAGTTCGATAGTGTCATCAATTTCAGCAGGTGGCAAATTAGGATGAACGTCATCCTGACCCAGAGTGGGTTGAACAAAGAACTACACGGGAGGGAGAAAAAATCTCAAGACATGAAGAAAGAAACTTAGAAGGAGTTGATGAGAAAGCCTTGATGGTTGTTCAGCTTTACTTGGCGGATGAAGTGTTGGATGAGTTTTCTATGGAGAAAACAACATTCTCATTTTGGGAGCGACTTCAAGGCCACTATCTGAAGAAGTCATTGGCTTATCAGTTGATTCTAAAGAAGTGTCTCTTTTTTCTCCGCATATATGAGAGTACACCTATTAAGTCTCACATTGCATAATTTTCTTCTATTATCAATGATTTAGATAAAATAGAAGTTAAGATAGAAGATGAGGATCAAGCACTTATATTACTATGTTCTTTATCTTCTTCATATAAGAGCTTTAGGGAAGCTATCATCTATGGAGGCTAATCAACTATTAAGGTTAATGGGGTCAAGGAGCATCTGTTCAACAAAGATAAAATTAACAATCAGTTGACGGGAGAGTCTTATCGTGATGATTCCGAGTAAGTTCACTTTTCAAAAGAGAAGAGTAATAATGAAGTTCCACGTGTAACCCAAAACACAAGAACTTGGTATGCAACTGGTGTCATAGGGGCACATTAGAGCTGATTGTTGGACTCGAAAGAAGAAATAACCAGATATTAGTGTCCCTGAACTGGTTGAAAGAGATGTTCTATCTGTTAAAGACAGATTGGTCGGTAACAAAGATAGATGGATAATTGACTCTGGATGTTCACAGCATATCAGTTCCAATTGGAAGATGTTCTCCTTATACAGTTGCAATTGAAAAAGTGACTGTTAAAAAATAGTTTTAGATTTATGATTATAATACTAATTGACAATTTCCATTGTTTGTAGCTTGTAAGGTTTCCTCGTAGCTGAAGCACCTCCATGAAGGTTTCTGTGTTCAAAATTCGATGAGCACTTATCGATTTCAGCATGATCATCAGTTGAGTGAAAGAACAGAGACAACAGCTTGACAATGGACAGCTATCTCCAATTCTTACTATGGTTGTGCCTGTCAGTCTCCTCTCTGCTTCTGGCCTGTCGAGAACAGCCACTGATGAGCTTTTTTCACATATGCTTTCGCTCGACGAGTGTCTCTTCTCTCTCTTCACCATCGATCCAAAAATCTCCTGAAGAGGCAGGAGACCCTTCGCAGATTGTTTCCCTGCATCTAGATTATCAAAAATGAAAATTCAAAATTTTCTTCTTTCATAGAGAACTGCATCATACTTGATTGTGAGTTTGTTCCCGACCTTCATATGTGATTGGATCCAGTTTAGTGTCGTGATGAAGAGGAAGACTATTTTCCATTAGCGATCACCAAGCAGCCCTTGGAGGCGTCCTTGAAGCAGTACTTTGTTATTTCAAAGAAACTCCTGAATTGACAAAATGGGAAAAAATCTATGAGAAATCTATGTGAACAAATACAAGAGAGAGATGTTGATCTAATAATTATCCAAACAAAGATCACATGCATATAACAATAGCCTCTTTATCCAGATCAAAGAGAAAGAGCGTTTAGGCATACTTGATTCCATTACGAAAGGGATGCCGAAGGTTTTCACGATCTCGAGGACGTCAGAGCTGAGGAAGGAAATTCTTCTCTACAGAGACCAAATTCTCTTCTTGATCTTTAGAGCAAATGAGAGGCCTCCAAGAGAGAGATTATATCATAGTGATGGAAAGGGAATCCAATCCATGATATTTATAGGCTCAAGACAATCCAAGTTCAACTCATCATAGATCTAGGCCCTTGATTAATATCACGCATTTCACACGTGTAGATGAGATTCACATTATAAATATATTTACACTAATAACTAAGTGTAATTGAAATGAGTCTAAACTCAAACCATTAGGCTTGATCAATTCTTTATTTGGGTCAAACAATACAGGTTTATAGAGACGGGTGTATAAATCCAATTGGACTTGTGTAGGCCCAAATTAATTCAGAATCTAATCAAAATAAGTCTAACAATCTCCCACTTGGGCCAAACAAGTCATACTGGAAGGATATTATACGTAACTTTATGGTGCCAAAATTTTAATCGTCGATAAATCACGTTTCATAACAATCTGGTCCATTAAGTGCTCTGCCACTGAACATGATGATCGTTATCTTCTGTATAATCGAGGTAGGACCTTTCACATCAAAGGCTTTAGAATCCTTAACGACACAGATCAAATATGGACGTGTGGCATGTAAATATTCTCTGATTAAATAAGGTACAATTTCAACTAGTTTTCACTTTATGACTTCAATGAGTGTAATTTTATGACTCCAAGGAGTCTAAACTTTAAGACACCAACGAGTCTAACCTTATGACTCCAATGAGTCTAACTGCTAACAAACTCAAATGCGCAAATTAAATTCAAAAAAATTAAGGAAAGAAATTATCATTTTATTATTGGAGTCAACAAATATATATATAGTGCACATAGAAATAATGTCTGATACATAAAATTATTTACTCCCACTAAATCAGGATATCATCATGACTAGCTATCCCCATATGAGCAATATGTTCTAAGAAGACTTTAGGTGACAGTTTTTTAGTGAGTGAATCTGTAATGTTAAGAATAATACTAACACTATCAATAGTTACAATGTGATTCCGAACTTTATTCTTGATGATAAGAAACTTGATATCGATATGCTTCGACTTTGCTGAACTCTTGTCACCATTGTAGTAGAGCTCTGTAACTCTGATTGTCACAGTGTAGCCGTAATGGCTTCTCGACTAAATCCACCATCTTTCTGCAATCAGAAAAATATAACCTGATATAGACTTCCTATTGTCGATACATAATGGTATATGCTGTATCTGGATGGGTATAAACTTGAGCATACATCATACTTTCAACCGCTAATGCATATGAAATGTCTTTCATTTATTCTTTCCGTAGATCATTCGTGGGATATTAGAATAGACTCAACTTATCTCCCCCAGAGCAATTTTTCATGCCACATCTATCTAGCACCTTATCGATATAGGTCTTTTGTGATAACCCTAATATTTCACGTGTCCTATCACGTTGAATCTGGACGCCTATCATAGAAGAAGCATATTTAAGATCTTTCATCTCAAAAATTTTTGAGAGAAAACTTTTGATTTCAAGTAAAAGAGCTATATCGTTACTTGCTAGTAGAATGTCATCCACATATAGCACAAGAAAAATAAGCCCACTTCTTTTAAATTTGTGATAAATGCATTAATCAACTATATTTTCCTTAAAACCAAAACCAGATATTACTTGATCAAATTTAAAAAAAAAACACAATTGACGGGATGCTTGCTTTAAATCATAAATGAATTTCTTTAATTTGTAAACTAGATGTTGTGAATCTTTGGCTTCAAAATTGTCTGGTTGCACCATATAGATTTCTTCCTCAATATCACTATTAAGGAAGGCAGTCTTAATATCCATTTGGTATAACTCCAGGTTGAAGTGGGTCACTAGTGCCATGATAATTCTAAAAGAATCCTTCATGGAAACCAGAAACAAAGTCTCCTTATAGTCAATGCCCTCTGTTTGAGTGAATCCCTTTGCAACAAGACGTACCTTATACACCTTATACCTTTCGACATTGCCTTTCGAGTTCGATTTGTTTTGAACATCCATTTCCAACCAATAGATTTTTTTCTTTAGGCAACTCTACTAAATCTCAAACATTGTTGTCCTTCATGGATTTTTAACTTATCTTTCATGACATTTGATCACTTAGTGGCGTGAATGCTAAGTTTGGCCTAATTCAAGGATGTAAGATCATCCTTCAACTTTTATGTCAAACTTATGCTCTTGGATATAAACTATATAGTTATTTGCAATGACTGATCTCCTCTGTCTAATTGATCTCCTAGACACTTGTGGTTGAGAATTTTCAAGCTCCACCTCATCAACATGATCTATTCAGGATGAATTGTATTTGTACCTTGTATGGGCACAACTGTATTTTCATATTGAAGTGGAACAACCATTCATCATTTGGATCTGTTCTTCTTCAAATGTGAAATCCTTATATAGTTGACTCCAATGTTCTGAATATTCTCAAAAAATTTCGCATTATCCGTTTCTATTATGTTCTTAGTGGAGGAATAATAAAACCTAAAGCCTCTATACCTCTCAAAATATCCTATGAATAAACAATTAACTGTTCTTGAGTCTAGCTCTTCTCATGTAGTATATGACCGAGCTTCATCTAGACAACTCTAAACATGGAGATGCCTAATGCTGGGAGATTTTTCAGTTTATAACTCATATGGAGTTTTAGTTACTATTTTGTTAGGTACTCTATTAAGGAGGTAGACAATCGTCTTTAAGGCTTCACTCCATAATGACTTTGGTAGAGTAGTATGAGTTGTCATACTCCTAACTATGTCTTTTAGTATGCAGTTTCGTCTCTCAGTAACACCATTTTGACGAGGTGTCCCTGACATGGTGTACTGGACTAGAGTACCACACTCTTCCAGAAATTTGGCAAAAGGTCTTGGACATCTACCTGATCTGTCATATCTGTCATAGTACTCATCATCACGGTCAGATCTAACGGTTTAATCTTTCTATTCTTTTAATTTTCAACTTCAGCTTTATAAATTTTAAACATGTTCAGTAATTAGAATTTCTCATGAATCAAGTAACGTACCCATAACGAGAGTAATCATCCGCGAAAGTGATAAAATATTCATGATCATTCCATAAAGCTATAGGAAATGGACCACAAATGTTTGTATATACTAAATTCAAGACTCCTGAACTCCGTCTAGCACCAAACTTCCTAATGTTTGTTTGTTTGCCTTTACAATTTGTACATACTCCTACGTCGGAGTAATACGTACTCCTAGCTCCACTAGGCACAAGTCTTTATATTCTCTCTTTCGAGATATGTCCTAAATACCTATGCCATAGACATTAAGAGTTTTCTTTAATTAATATTCGCTTAGTACTTAGATTATTCACATACAAAAATTCAAAATATGAAGCATGAAGATTCAATTTATATAAGCCATCAATTAAAATTTCAGTACCAACAAGTTTAAATTTAGATAATAGACTAACCATTTTATTACCAATAGTGACAATAAAAAATTCATACCTTTCTAACAATAAAATAGAAATAAGATTCTGCTTAAAAGATGATACATATGACGTATCATCCAAATCTAAAATATAACAAGAATCTAATTTGAGCCTACAAACTCTAATAGCTTTAACTGCAGCTTTATTTTCATCCCCATTTATACGTATCGCTCAGCTGATCTGGGCATCATTTGGATTTGAAAGTTTCTGTATTGAATTACTTGTGTGAATTATCTATCCACTATGATGAAGTGGCACTAAAGTTAAATTAATTTCAGAATAAATATAAATATGAGATATACCCTTCTTAATTAGCCATTTCTGATAGTTTATGCAATCCTACTTGAGGTGTCCTACTTCCTTGCAGAAGAAGCATGCAATGACCTTAGACTTCTTCTCCTGCACTTTTGCCACTAAGGATCAACAACTGTAGCGGTGTTTATATTCATCCCTTCAGTTATACTTTTTCTTTTCTTATTAGAGGTGTTACCTTATTGCTAAATGAGCACTTTCAGTCTTTTCTTATTTCAATCTTTCTTCTTCCCGGACACAGTGACTGATGAGCCCAATGAGACTCCACTTTTTTCTTTGAGCATTATAAATAATTTTGAAAAGAGTTATACTGTGTAGAAAGAGATCAGAATGAAATGCACTAGAATCTCTTCAGAGAGTTTTAATTTCAGTATTTTTAGTTTAGAAACAAAATTAGACATTTGCATAATGTACTCTCTTATGTTTTCTTTGCCATTGTAGCACATGTTTATTAACTTATTAAGATGCATATTGGCCTCAACTTTATCAGATTTAATAAATCGGTTGGCTACTTCAGCTGAAAAACTCTTAGCACTGATTTTATCAGGCATAGAACCCCTAATAGTTATAGGAATGGAATATTTTATAACTAGCCTTTTTTTTAACTGAACTTTTATTAATGATAGTAGGGGTCCATCAATCCTTAAGGTGCAGTTTAGGTCCATGAATCCGAGAACAATCTTTTACGTGGTCTTACCACTTTTTAAAGTTTGTACCATTCAATTTAGACTTCATAAGTAAACAATTTCTCATCAATTTAGCATAAATATTGCATTTACTAAAATTCTACTATCATAGTCATAAAAATTAAATTTCAAAAAATACAACCAGTTTAACCAATAGAGCTACCGGTTAAACTTTCAGAACAAGTTGTGTCTCTTTATGCCAATATTGTACTGCCTCAATATAGATACCCTAAAGTTGAGGTCTTATATAATAGAACAACCTTTCTTTGGGCCGACTGACCCTTTATAGAATTGGTCCCAAAGTTTATGTTACTATATGATCATATAGTATATGTAATGATCCTACCATAATGACAACCTTCCCTTGGGCCGATTGTCATACGCATGGGCCACACAAACATATACATCTTGACTCTTGTCTTTTTGTTGGACTAGTTGATGACGGTAATGCAATATGGATCTATAATGTGACAACCTTCCTTTGGATCAATTACTGCACACCAAACTTCTCCCACTTGCATTATCCACATAAAGTATCTGACGTCATACATAATTGGGCCAAACAATAGTCTTCCTTTGGGGCGGTTATTGTTCGCATGAACTATATATGAAATTAAATAAGCTCTTTTATAAATTCTTTAACTTGAATATGTATATATTTTTATCTGTGTGTTTTATATTGTAGTAAACATCAATATTCAACATGCTAGAACAATATGAGCAATATAATAAATATTGATGAAGCGGAAGCATGTAAGGATACAATTACCATGGTAAATAAACACTTCAATGCCTTCTTTATATCAACTAACTACTGTTTTGTTATGTCTAGTGCATGTAATACTGTAGTCTCGTCAAGAGCTTCGAAACGACTGTTTATATGCCCAAACAGAGGTCGGATGAGCCCATAAAGATTAATTGAAGTTTCTATTTGCAAAATAGGTCTGCAGTGTTATATCGAGTCTGGATCAGACCCGACCCACAGTGATTAAGTTATAAGTTTCCTTAATGGTTTGGGTTTAATAAACTGAATAAGACCCGGTTAGCTTAATGTGAGATTAATTAGGATTAAGTGTTTTTATTTGATTAGAATTCTACCCCAAAATTCTCTTAATAGACTAGACTTCATCTCAACACTAAAACCAAATCAATCTCAACAATCACAATTAAATTTAATATGAGATTAATTAGAATTAAGTTCCTTTATAAGATTAAAATTTTATCTCTAAATTTTCTTCCTAATTAATCTTATAATCTCACTTAATTAGAAAAACTAAAAAATAATTAATCCCTTTTTAATGTGTTTTGCCATGTCCACTGCCAGCCCATGGTGACCGACGGCTAGCGCCTGTCACGCAGTCTGCATGAATGCGTGTGCGCATGCATTTTCTTTCTTTTTTTTATATATCTGCATGCATTGCCTTTATGTGCTGACTTTAAATATGCATGCATCATGCATTGCCCCATGCATGCATGCACACACGCGGGCCAAGGGGGCGTGTGCAACCCCTTTGGTTGCAAAGTAATTTTTAATTAAAATAATAACACACATTAAATTCTAAAAAAATATATACATAATTCAATTTAATCATCTTGAATTTAATTCAATTATTTGAGACACAAAGAATAATTTTTATTGAATTAAATAAAGAGATTAATAATTGTAATATATCGAGATTTTATTTTATATCCCGATGATCCGATAAGAGGAGGCTCTGATACCAATTTTTGATCTAATAATTATCAAAACAAAAATCACATGCATATAACAATAGCCTCTTTATCAAGATCAAAGAGAAAGAGGGTTAGGCATACTTGATTCCATCACGAAAGGGATACCGAAGATTGCACGATCTCGATGACACCGGAATTGAGAGAGGGGATACTTCTCTCCAGCCATCAACTTCTCTTCTTGATCTTTAGAAGAGATGAGAGGCCTCCAAGAGAGAGATTAGGTCATAGTGATGGAAAGAGAATCTAATCTATGATATTTATAGGCTCAAGGTAATCCTAGTTCAATCCATCATAGATCTACGCCCTTGTTTAATATGACGCATTTCACACGTGCAAATGAGATCCACATTATAAATATTTACACCAATGACTAAGTGTAACTGAAACGTGTTTAGACCCAAACCATTAGGCTTGATCAATTCTTTATTGGGTCAGACGACATAGGTTTATAGAAACGGGTGTATAAATCTAATTAGACTTATATAGGCCCAAATTAACTTGGACTCTAATCCAAATAAGTCTAACAATTTCTCACTTGGGCCAAACAAGTCATATTGGAAGGATATTATATATAACTTTATGGTACCAAAACTTTAACTATCAATAAATCACGTTTAATAATAATCTGGTTCATTAAGTGCTCTGCCACCGAGATGATTGATGCCTGACCTCTGAGATGGCTTCTTCGGGCCACCGACGAGGAGGAAGTTGGCTTTGAGCCGCACAGCCTCATCACCATTCCTCTTCTGATGCTTGGACTGCTCCTGACCTTCGCCTCCAACTTCAACTGTTTGGCCTGGCACATCTCAACGAATTCTCCGAGCATTGATATGACGAAGGCCTTTGCTCGTCGAAATCTGTTCATGTCTTGTTGAGCCTTCTCTCCTCCTTCCCAACTATCAAGGAATACAATTAGTTTCAGGATCAGAATACTATATATTCTTGGGCATTGCCTTCATCAATAACATACAATTTTTATACTGACCAAGAACATGTAAGGCAATCACGGTATCATTCTCGTGAGCAACAGCCCTGACCGCCCACGAGAGTAGCTGAGAGCTCACACGAGCATCCAACATAACACCGACAAGAATCTTGACCCCTGAGGAAGAAAAGGAGGTAGAAGATGATGGAGAGGAGGAAGAAGAAGACTCAGTGGAATCCATTTTGCTTGCTTTGAAGGACTTGGGGCACCATCCAAAAAAACTAGCCTTTTAGGTGGAGTTGTCCAAATCCTTATATTCCCAAGACCATTCCCACGTCTAGCCGATGTGAGAATATTTGTTCGACCCAAATCCTAACAATCCCCCCTCGAACAAAGAGTCTCCCTGCAAGCTCAACTATTTTCACACCGGAAGATCAAATGCTCCATCGAGATCCAACTCTTCACTGCGTGAGGCTACGGCACGCCTTATGTGAAGCACTGCAGTCGGTGACTCCTCTACACTGCGTGGTTGCCGGCACGCCCATTGCAAAGGAGCCTCACAGTCAAATTTTTCGAGAGTCCAACATTAGCTTCACATGGGCCTATTGCGCCTTTTGCGCTAGTGGGGTGAGCAAGCCGCCCATTGCGCCTTTGCGCCATTGGGGGGTCTGCATCGTCGAACATCACCCACACACACGACTAAGTTCGGGGCATGGCTCTGATACCACTTGAAGGACTTGGTGTTGGCCCAAGGTTACAATCACCCTTGTTTAGTGTATTTTGATGATTACAAAACATATTAGTTATTTGTACTAATACAATTGTTGTTTAAGTGTGTTTCAGGTTTATTATCATACTAGAAGTACTCTCACTCAAATACAAGGCTTTTTGACTCAAGACAATTCAATTTGGGCTCAAGTTGCAATATTGAAGATCAAGTGAAGATAGCCCACCTTGAAGAATAGCTTTGAAGTCCTTTAGAAGTTTGTAAGTTTAGTATGTTAAAGTTTGAATATAGGAAATTTGGCTCTAGGATTTGCACACACATTTGTTTCATGTATTTCCTATGTTTTGAAAATAGTTTTTGAAAATGGTTATTTCTAAGTTTTATGCCTTAGTTTATATATACATGTACCAAAGCTTTATATCCTGAAAAACTTGTTTAAAACATGTGTATAAACTATTTTCTGCATAATACTTAGCTATATGTATTTTTAAAAATATTTATCAAAATTTTTCTAACTCAAAACAGCCCAGTTTTTCAGTGTCAGGCAACATCGGTCGACCGGCCCGGTCGACCGGCGCTGTGCCTGGACATGCACTGTTTGTGCATGTCCGTCGGTCGACCGGACCAGTCGACCGACGGAGAGCATTCTGCTCTCGGGAATTTTCGGTCGACCGGATCGGTCGACCGGAAGAAGGAAACTGTGTTTCCTCCTTTTGGGTCGGTCGACCGGACCGGTCGACCGGGAGCCAACGGCTACTTCCAGCTGGCCTGGCGGTCGACCGGACCGGTCGACCGCCAAGCCTGCAAATTAGCAACGGCTCTTTCCTCTTTGGGATTTTCTGAAAATCTGTTTTCTTTTTCTGTTTTAACAGACTTTTGGAGAGTTGTTGGGGTGCTTTTGCAGGTTGAATTAGGTGAAAAGAAAATGTTTTTAACTTATTTTCAACCCTATAAATAGAGGAGAAGTCTCTCCTTCATACTACTTAGAAAAATCCTCAAGTTTTGTTGTTTTCAAAAGAGAAAGAAAAATTGTTTGAAGCTTTCAATTCCTACTCTTTCAAGATTGTTTTTCAGTTGTGTTTGATTCTCTATATCACTCTACAACTGAAGTTTTCTCACCAAACTTCATAGAGCCAAAAATCCTATACTCATTCTATAGTGAAGTTGTAAATTGAAGTGAGAGTGTTTGTAAAAGAGATTGAGAAAAAGTGTAGTGATCAAGTTGTGATCACTTTGTTCTTGTAATTCCTTCTTGTGGAGCAACCTCTTCGGTAGAGGTCCTTTGTATTCGGTGGAGCTCGGTGCTCGTCTTCGGTAGACCAATTGTAAAGGCATCCTCGGTGGATAGTGGAAACCCTTCACGGAGGTGAAGGCGGGGACTAGAGCAAGTGTGCTCGAACCTCGAAACAAATCATCTTGTTTGCGATTGCCTTTGCGTTATTCTTGCTTTAAATTTCTCTTGCTTTATATTGTCTTGAATTATTTGCTTGAGAACTAACCCTCTACTTGTGCAATCTTATCTTGTTTACTTTACTTGCTATACTTGTTGTGTTACATTGTGTGCATCTCATTTCTCATCATCATACTTGGCATTGATCGATTACACCTCAATACAACACGATTGCATTGCGCACCTCTAACCAATATCTAAGGGAATTGGGAGGAAGGAGTTCAGAACCTCGCAAGGGGTATTCGGCTCTTAGTTGTGTTTTGAGAGATCGTTGCATCACTCATTTAAATTAAAAGTTTAAAAAGATCATTAGATTAGCATTCACACCTATTCACCCCCCCTCCAGGTGTTTTTCAATTGGTATCAGAGCTTGGACTCTAGGATTTGGTTTAACCACCTTAGAGAAGATCCTAATTTGCTAATCATTTCATTCATATTCATATAGTAAAAATGGCCGATGGAATTAAAACCCCTCCTAAGTTTGATGGACTTAACTTTCCCATATGGAAAGTTAAGATGACCGTGTTTTTGCAATCTCTAGGTAGCCGAGTTGCAAAGGCCGTGACTAAGTCCTTTAGTGTACCCCCCGGTGACGAATCCACTTGGTCCGAAATAGAGACTAAGGAATTCGATGCCAATGCCAAAGCTCACTATGCACTTCTTCAAGCCCTAAATGATGATGACATAGCTAGGGTTATACATTGCAAATCCGCATTTGAGATTTGGTCACACTTGATAGTCACTCATGAGGGGACCTCACAAGTAAAGAAGGCTAAGATTGACCTTCTTCGGTCTCAATATGAAACATTTAGCATGCAAGACAATGAAACCATAGATGATATGGTTACAAGATTTACCAAGATTACTAATGGACTCTCTTCTTTAGGTGAAGATATCAACAATGATCAAAGAGTAAGGAAGATCATCCGGGCTCTTCCTCCTTCATGGGAAGTTAAAGCTACAACCTTGAAGGAACTTAATGACAATGAAGAGATGGAGCTCATAGGTCTCATTGGGAACCTCAAACCCATGAGATGGAAAGGAAAGCAAGGGAGGACATGGCTCCTACCAAGAAGAAGACCATCGCCTTCAAGAGTCAAGCTACACACTCCGATGAAGATGATGAAGAAGAAGATGATGAGGAGCTCTCACTCCTTGTTAAGAATGTCCGGAGGATGTACAACAAGGCGAAGTACCAAGGTAGAAGGAAATGGCAAGGAGGCAAAGAAGAAAGAAAGATCATATGCTTCAATTGCCAAAAACCGGGACACATTGTGGCGGAGTGTCCGGAAAAAGCAAAGCCTTCCACTTCAAAGAAGCCTTACAAGAAGAAGGCTATGAAGGCAACTTGGGATTCGGAGACCGAATCCGAGGAAGAAATAGACACCGCCAACATGTGCTTCATGGCTAATGAAGGCACAAGCAAGGTAACCTCTTCCCCTTCTCATGATAATGAACTTTCTATGGATGTGTTAGAAGAGGCTTTTGTTGAGTTGTCACAAACTATGATTTCTTAAAGAAAAAGTATATTAAAATGAAAAAAGGAAATGAATCTTTAAGTTTTCAAGTTTTTACTCTTACAAAAGAAAAGGATGAGTTGGTTTCCACTTTGGCCACTACCAAAAATGATTTTGAAAAATATAAGATCTCTTGCAAAGGTAAGGCCCCACTAATTGACTCAAATGAAGTTTCTATACTTAAGGAAAGATTAGATTCATTAAGTGTTGTTTTGAAAGATTGTGAGTTTAACAAGAAGAAAATTGAGGCTATGTTTCCTAAGAAACAAGCCTCAAAGAAAAATGCTTATGCTCATGTTCATGTTCATGCTACACAACCTAAACAACATGGCAAAACCCCAAAACATGCTCACACTACACATCATGCTTTCATGTATAGAAAAGTGTACTCATGTTCACATTGTGGGCGGAAAGGACACTTAGCTAATTTTTGTTATGATAGACTAAGTGCATCACATCATAATGTTTGGGTTCGTAACACTAACTTTCAAGGACCCAAGAAAGTTTGGGTACCAAAGTCAACAATTGTTTTAAATGATGTAGGTACTTTCCAAAGCCCAACGACGTAGAGGTTTGTGGTATCTTGATAGCGGTTGCTCAAGGCACATGACTTGGGACATCAACAACTTTGCAACCCTATTAAGATATCATGAAGGTGGCACCGTCACCTTCGGAGATGACGCCAAGGGTAAAATCATCGGTATTGGTAATGTAAAACTTGGCACCTCTCCTTTAATTGAAAATGTAGTTTTAGTTGATGGCCTCAAGCATAATCTCTTGAGTGTTAGTCAACTTTGTGATAAAGGTTTTGATGTTGTTTTTGATAATGTTGCTTGTAAAGTTATTGATAGAATTTCTAATGTTTGTGTATTTTCCGGTTTTCGTGAAAGTAATGTCTACATGATTGATATGTTAAATATGTCTTGTAATATTACTTGTTTGAAAGCCCTCGATGATGACTCTTGGTTGTGGCATAGGAGATTAGGGCATATTTCTTTTGATCACATTTCTAGGTTAAACACAAAGGAAATGGTGAAAGGTATTCCTTGTTTGAATTTTGAAAAGGACCGAGTTTGTGACGCATGTCAATTTGGGAAACAAACTAAGTCTTCTTTCAAGTCAATTAAGGATATCATGACATCACGTCCTTTGGAGTTAATCCATATGGATCTATTTGGCCCAACACAAACCAAAAGTCTAAGTGGGAATAGATTTGCTTATGTTTTGGTTGATGATTTTTCAAGATTTACTTGGGTTTTCTTTCTTGAACATAAAAGCCAAGCTTTTTCATATTTCCAAATTTTTAAGAAAAGAGTTGAAAAAGAAAAAGATGTTTCGATTTTGAGAATAAGAAGTGATAGAGGAGGTGAATTCATTAACCAACCCTTTACCATTTTTTGTGATGAACATGGAATAAAGCATGAACTTTCTTGTCCTAGAACTCCACAACAAAATGGAGTAGTTGAACGGAAAAATAGAACATTACAAGAGATGGCTAGGACAATGCTAAGTGAATATGGTCTACCACATTATTTGTGGGCCGAGGCCGTTAATACATCATGCTACATATCAAATCGCGTTTTCTTGTGTAAAAACACTACTAAAACTTCTTTTGAAATGTACTTTTCTAGAAAACCAAATGTTTCTTATTTCAAAGTTTTTGAATGCAAATGTTTTGTTTTAAATACAAAAGATAATTTGGGAAAAATTGATCCTAAATCTTATGAGGCTATTTTTGTAGGTTACTCAAATACTAGTAAGGCTTATAGAGTTTTCATTAGATCATCATTGACTATTGAAGAGTCTATTCATGTTAAGTTTGAGGAATCTAACAAGTTTGTTAAGAATGTTGTAGAGATAGATGCATTGGATGAAGGCATGGAGAAAGTGACCTTGGAGGATGCTTCTACTATGGGAGACAAACCAAAGGATGATGAAGGAAGCAATGCTAAAGTGGAAGAGGCACAAGGGAATGAAAATCAAACACATGAGGTGGAACCTACTCAACCACTACCAAAGGATTGGAGATACAATCCACATCATCCCAAGGACCTCGTCATAGGTGAAGTATCAAAAGGGTAACTACTCGCTCTAAAATTCAAGATTATTGTGGCCACTTTGCATTTATTTCACACATAGAACCCAAAAATGTGCTCGAAGCCGAGGCCGATTCATATTGGTTGCTAGCCATGCAAGAGGAGCTCAATCAATTTGAGCGCAACCAAGTTTGGCACCTTGTTCCTAGGCCCCACGATAGACCAACAATTGGTACTAAGTGGATCTTTAAGAATAAGTTGGATGAATCGGGTAATGTAGTTAGAAACAAGGCTAGGTTAGTTGCCCAAGGTTACACTCAAATCGAAGGGATCGATTTTGAAGAAACCTTTGCACCCGTAGCACGGCTTGAAGCCATACGGATGACACTAGCATTTGCCTCATATAAAGATTTCAAATTATTTCAAATGGATGTTAAAAGTGCTTTTCTAAATGGATTTATTGAAGAGGAGGTGTATGTTGAACAACCCCCCGGGTTTGTTGATCCTACACATCCGGATTTTGTTTTTAAATTAGATAAAGCTCTTTATGGTTTAAAACAAGCCCCTAGGGCTTAGTATGAAAGACTTTCCTCATTTTTGATTTCAAATGGTTTTAAGAAAGGTAAAATTGACACAACTTTATTTACAAAACATGTAGAAAATGACATTCTTATTGTGCAAATTTATGTAGATGATATTATTTTTGGTTCTACTAATGAATCTCTTTGCAAAGCTTTTGAGTCATGCATGAAGGATGAATTTGAAATGTCTATGATGGGGGAGCTCAACTATTTCCTTGGACTCCAAATCAAGCAAAGGAAGGATGGGATCTTCATCAATCAAGCCAAGTACACAAAGGAACTAATCAAAAGGTTTGGGCTTGAAGGATCAAGAGTAAGCAAAACTCCCATGGCAACAACTACAAAGCTTGACAAGGATGAACAAGGTAAAAGTGTAGACATTAAATTATACCGTAGCATGATTGGTAGCTTGCTTTATTTGACGGCTAGTAGGCCGGATATTATGTTTTCCGTTTGTCTTTGTGCACGTTTTCAATCTTGTCCTAAAGAATCTCACATAATAGCGGTTAAACGCATAATTAGATACCTTAAGGGCACTATTAAAATGGGTTTATGGTATCCTAAAACCGGATTATTTGAAATGAAGAGTTTTTCGGATGCCGACTATGCGGGTTGTAGGGTAGATAGGAAGAGCACAAGTGGAACATGTCAATTCTTAGGTAATTGTCTTGTATCTTGGTCTTTCAAAAAGCAAAATTCGGTAGCCCTATCAACCGCCGAGGCGGAGTATGTTGCGGCCGGAGCTTGTTGTGCACAAGTTCTTTGGATGAAACATACTCTCCTTGACTATGATTTACACTTTGATCATGTTAAAATATTTTGTGATAATACTAGTACTATTCACATGACAAAGAATGCAAATCAACATAGTAAAACCAAACACATTGAAATTAGGTATCACTTTCTTAGAGATCATTATGAGAAAGGTGATATTGTTATTGAATATGTTTCTACCGATTTTCAACTTGCCGATATTTTTACTAAACCTCTAGATTATGCTAGATTTTCGTTTATTTGTGGTGAGTTGAATGTTTGTATTATAGATTCTTAAAATTAAAATTTTGTTTTAATCCTTTTTTGATGTATGACAAAAAGGGGGAGAATAAGTTTGATATTTGGAAAATAAGTGTTTAAGTTTAAACTTTCTAAGTTTGATAAAGTTTGATACTATTTGAGTTTCATTTCATGAAGAAAAAGAAAGTTTGTGTTTATTTGAGTTTTTGGACAAAAACTATTGTGTTTGTTAAATGCTTTATGTATGCTTACATAGCTTTTCATATTCATGATAAATACATAGCATTGTTTGAGGGGGAGCTTTCCAAGCTTTTCCTCCCTTTATTTGTTTCAATAACCTATATGTTTTGTCATCATCAAAAAGGGGGAGATTGTTGGCCCAAGGTTACAATCACCCTTGTTTAGTGTATTTTGATGATTACAAAACATATTAGTTATTTGTACTAATAACAATTGTTGTTTAAGTGTGTTTCAGGTTTATTATCATACTAGAAGTACTCTCACTCAAATACAAGGCTTTTGGACTCAAGACAATTCAATTTGGGCTCAAGTTGCAATATTGAAGATCAAGTGAAGATAGCCCACCTTGAAGAATAGCTTTGAAGTCCTTTAGAAGTTTGTAAGTTTAGTATGTTAAAGTTTGAATATAGGAAATTTGGCTCTAGGATTTGCACACACATTTGTTTCATGTATTTCCTATGTTTTGAAAATAGTTTTTGAAAATGGTTATTTCTAAGTTTTATGCCTTAGTTTATATATACATGTACCAAAGCTTTATATCCTGAAAAACTTGTTTAAAACATGTGTATAAACTATTTTCTGCATAATACTTAGCTATATGTATTTTTAAAATATTTATCAAAATTTTTCTAACTCAAAACAGCCCAGCTTTTTAGTGTCAGGCAACATCGGTCGACCGGCCCGGTCGACCGGCGCTGTGCCTGGACATGCACTGTTTGTGCATGTCCGTCGGTCGACGGACCAGTCGACCGACGGAGAGCATTCTGCTCTCGGGAATTTTCGGTCGACCGGATCGGTCGACCGGAAGAAGGAAACTGTGTTTCCTCCTTTTGGGTCGGTCGACCGGACCGGTCGACCGGAGCCAACGGCTACTTCCAGCTGGCCTGGCGGTCGACCGGACCGGTCGACCGCCAAGCCTGCAAATTAGCAACGACTCTTTCCTCTTTGGGATTTTCTGAAAATCTGTTTTCTTTTTCTATTTTAACAGACTTTTGGAGAGTTGTTGGGGTGCTTTTGCAGGTTGAATTAGGTGAAAAGAAAATGTTTTTAACTTATTTTCAACCCTATAAATAGAGGAGAAGTCTCTCCTTCATACTACTTAGAAAAATCCTCAAGTTTTGTTGTTTTCAAAAGAGAAAAGAAAAATTGTTTGAAGCTTTCAATTCCTACTCTTTCAAGATTGTTTTTCAGTTGTGTTTGATTCTCTATATCACTCTACAACTGAAGTTTTCTCACCACACTTCATAGAGCCAAAAATCCTATACTCATTCTATAGTGAAGTTGTAAATTGAAGTGAGAGTGTTTGTAAAGAGATTGAGAAAAAGTGTAGTGATCAAGTTGTGATCACTTTGTTCTTGTAATTCCTTCTTGTGGAGCAACCTCTTCGGTAGAGGTCCTTTGTATTCGGTGGAGCTCGGTGCTCGGTCTTCGGTAGACCAATTGTAAAGGCATCCTCGGTGGATAGTGGAAACCCTTCACGGAGGTGAAGGCGGGGACTAGAGCAAGTGTGCTCGAACCTCGAAACAAATCATCTTGTTTGCGATTGCCTTTGCGTTATTCTTGCTTTAAATTTCTCTTGCTTTATATTGTCTTGAATTATTTGCTTGAGAACTAACCCTCTACTTGTGCAATCTTGTCTTATTTACTTTACTTGCTATACTTGTTGTGTTACATTGTGTGCATCTCATTTCTCATCATCATACTTGGCATTGATCGATCACACCTCAATACAACACGATTGCATTGCGCACCTCTAACCCATATCTAAGGGAATTGGGAGGAAGGAGTTCAGAACCTCGCAAGGGGTATTCGGCTCTTAGTTGTGTTTTGAGAGATCGTTGCATCACTCATTTAAATTAAAAGTTTAAAAAGATCATTAGATTAGCATTCACACCTATTCACCCCCCCTCTAGGTGTTTTTCAATTGGTATCAGAGCTTGGACTCTAGGATTTGGTTTAACCACCTTAGAGAAGATCCTAATTTGCTAATCATTTCATTCATATTCATATAGTAAAAATGGCCGATGGAATTAAAACCCCTCCTAAGTTTGATGGACTTAACTTTCCCATATGGAAAGTTAAGATGACCATGTTTTTGCAATCTCTAGGTAGCCGAGTTGCAAAGGCCGTGACTAAGTCCTTTAGTGTACCCCCCGGTGACGAATCCACTTGGTCCGAAATAGAGACTAAGGAATTCGATGCCAATGCCAAAGCTCACTATGCACTTCTTCAAGCCCTAAATGATGATGACATAGCTAGGGTTATACATTGCAAATCCGCATTTGAGATTTGGTCACACTTGATAGTCACTCATGAGGGGACCTCACAAGTAAAGAAGGCTAAGATTGACCTTCTTCGGTCTCAATATGAAACATTTAGCATGCAAGACAATGAAACCATAGATGATATGGTTACAAGATTTATCAAGATTACTAATGGACTCTCTTCTTTAGGTGATGATATCAACAATGATCAAAGAGTAAGGAAGATCATCCGGGCTCTTCCTCCTTCATGGGAAGTTAAAGCTACAACCTTGAAGGAACTCAATGACAATGAAGAGATGGAGCTCATAGGTCTCATTGGGAACCTCAAAACCCATGAGATGGAAAGGAAAGCAAGGGAGGACATGGCTCCTACCAAGAAGAAGACCATCGCCTTCAAGAGTCAAGCTACACACTCCGATGAAGATGATGAAGAAGAAGATGATGAGGAGCTCTCACTCCTTGTTAAGAATGTCCGGAGGATGTACAACAAGGCGAAGTACCAAGGTAGAAGGAGATGGCAAGGAGGCAAAGAAGAAAGAAAGATCATATGCTTCAATTGCCAAAATCCGGGACACATTGTGGCGGAGTGTCCGGAAAAAGCAAAGCCTTCCACTTCAAAGAAGCCTTACAAGAAGAAGGCTATGAAGGCAACTTGGGATTCGGAGACCGAATCCGAGGAAGAAATAGACACCGCCAACATGTGCTTCATGGCTAATGAAGGCACAAGCAAGGTAACCTCTTCCCCTTCTCATGATAATGAACTTTCTATGGATGTGTTAGAAGAGGCTTTTGTTGAGTTGTCACAAAACTATGATTTCTTAAAGAAAAAGTATATTAAAATGAAAAAGGAAAATGAATCTTTAAGTTTTCAAGTTTTTACTCTTACAAAAGAAAAGGATGAGTTGGTTTCCACTTTGGCCACTACCAAAAATGATTTTGAAAAATATAAGATCTCTTGCAAAGGTAAGGCCCCACTAATTGACTCAAATGAAGTTTCTATGCTTAAGGAAAGATTAGATTCATTAAGTGTTATTTTGAAAGATTGTGAGTTTAACAAGAAGAAAATTGAGGCTATGTTTCCTAAGAAACAAGCCTCAAAGAAAAATGCTTATGCTCATGTTCATGTTCATGCTACACAACCTAAACAACATGGCAAAACCCCAAAACATGCTCACACTACACATCATGCTTTCATGTATAGAAAAGTGTACTCATGTTCACATTGTGGGCGGAAAGGACACTTAGCTAATTTTTGTTATGATAGACTAAGTGCATCACATCATAATGTTTGGGTTCGTAACACTAACTTTCAAGGACCCAAGAAAGTTTGGGTACCAAAGTCAACAATTGTTTTAAATGATGTAGGTACTTTCCAAAGCCCAACGACGTAGAGGTTTGTGGTATCTTGATAGCGGTTGCTCAAGGCACATGACTTGGGACATCAACAACTTTGCAACCCTATCAAGATATCATGAAGGTGGCACCGTCACCTTCGGAGATGACGCCAAGGGTAAAATCATCGGTATTGGTAATGTAAAACTTGGCACCTCTCCTTTAATTGAAAATGTAGTTTTAGTTGATGGCCTCAAGCATAATCTCTTGAGTGTTAGTCAACTTTGTGATAAAGGTTTTGATGTTGTTTTTGATAATGTTGCTTGTAAAGTTATTGATAGAATTTCTAATGTTTGTGTATTTTCCGGTTTTCGTGAAAGTAATGTCTACATGATTGATATGTTAAATATGTCTTGTAATATTACTTGTTTGAAAGCCCTCGATGATGACTCTTGGTTGTGGCATAGGAGATTAGGGCATATTTCTTTTGATCACATTTCTAAGTTAAACACAAAGGAAATGGTGAAAGGTATTCCTTGTTTGAATTTTGAAAAGGACCGAGTTTGTGACGCATGTCAATTTGGGAAACAAACTAAGTCTTCTTTCAAGTCAATTAAGGATATCATGACATCACGTCCTTTGGAGTTAATCCATATGGATCTATTTGGCCCAACACAAACCAAAAGTCTAAGTGGGAATAGATTTGCTTATGTTTTGGTTGATGATTTTTCAAGATTTACTTGGGTTTTCTTTCTTGAACATAAAAGCCAAGCTTTTTCATATTTCCAAATTTTTAAGAAAAGAGTTGAAAAAGAAAAAGATGTTTCGATTTTGAGAATAAGAAGTGATAGAGGAGGTGAATTCATTAACCAACCCTTTACCACTTTTTGTGATGAACATGGAATAAAGCATGAACTTTCTTGTCCTAGAACTCCACAACAAAATGGAGTAGTTGAACGGAAAAATAGAACATTACAAGAGATGGTTAGGACAATGCTAAGTGAATATGGTCTACCACATTATTTGTGGGCCGAGGCCGTTAATACATCATGCTACATATCAAATCGCGTTTTCTTGTGTAAAAACACTACTAAAACTTCTTTTGAAATGTACTTTTCTAGAAAACCAAATGTTTCTTATTTCAAAGTTTTTGGATGCAAATGTTTTGTTTTAAATACAAAAGATAATTTGGGAAAATTTGATCCTAAATCTTATGAGGCTATTTTTGTAGGTTACTCAAATACTAGTAAGGCTTATAGAGTTTTCATTAGATCATCATTGACTATTGAAGAGTCTATTCATGTTAAGTTTGAGGAATCTAACAAGTTTGTTAAGAATGTTGTAGAGATAGATGCATTGGATGAAGGCATGGAGAAAGTGACCTTGGAGGATGCTTCTACTATGGGAGACAAACCAAAGGATGATGAAGGAAGCAATGCTAAAGTGGAAGAGGCACAAGGGAATGAAAATCAAACACATGAGGTGGAACCTACTCAACCACTACCAAAGGATTGGAGATACAATCCACATCATCCCAAGGACCTCGTCATAGGTGAAGTATCAAAAGGGGTAACTACTCGCTTTAAAATTCAAGATTATTGTGGCCACTTTGCATTTATTTCACACATAGAACCCAAAAATGTGCTCGAAGCCGAGGCCGATTCATATTGGTTGCTAGCCATGCAAGAGGAGCTCAATCAATTTGAGCGCAACCAAGTTTGGCACCTTATTCCTAGGCCCCACGATAGACCAACAATTGGTACTAAGTGGATCTTTAAGAATAAGTTGGATGAATCGGGTAATGTAGTTAGAAACAAGGCTAGGTTAGTTGCCCAAGGTTACACTCAAATCGAAGGGATCGATTTTGAAGAAACCTTTGCACCCGTAGCACGGCTTGAAGCCATACGGATGACACTAGCATTTGCCTCATATAAAGATTTCAAATTATTTCAAATGGATGTTAAAAGTGCTTTTCTAAATGGATTTATTGAAGAGGAGGTGTATGTTGAACAACCCCCGGGTTTGTTGATCCTACACATCCGGATTTTGTTTTTAAATTAGATAAAGCTCTTTATGGTTTAAAACAAGCCCCTAGGGCTTGGTATGAAAGACTTTCCTCATTTTTGATTTCAAATGGTTTTAAGAAAGGTAAAATTGACACAACTTT
This sequence comes from Agave tequilana, assembly GCA_038442645.1. NCBI lineage: Eukaryota > Viridiplantae > Streptophyta > Magnoliopsida > Asparagales > Asparagaceae > Agave > Agave tequilana. The sequence goes on from JAVJIF010008129.1 coordinate 124,047, forward strand.
ATTTACAAAACATGTAGAAAATGACATTCTTATTGTGCAAATTTATGTAGATGATATTATTTTTGTTCTACTAATGAATCTCTTTGCAAAGCTTTTGAGTTATGCATGAAGGATGAATTTGAAATGTCTATGATGGGGGAGCTCAACTATTTCCTTGGACTCCAAATCAAGCAAAGGAAGGATGGGATCTTCATCAATCAAGCCAAGTACACAAAGGAACTAATCAAAAGGTTTGGGCTTGAAGGATCAAGAGTAAGCAAAACTCCCATGGCAACAACTACAAAGCTTGACAAGGATGAACAAGGTAAAAGTGTAGACATTAAATTATACCGTAGCATGATTGGTAGCTTGCTTTATTTGACGGCTAGTAGGCCGGATATTATGTTTTCCGTTTGTCTTTGTGCACGTTTTCAATCTTGTCCTAAAGAATCTCACATAATAGCGGTTAAACGCATAATTAGATACCTTAAGGGCACTATTGAAATGGGTTTATGGTATCCTAAAACCGGATTATTTGAAATGAAGAGTTTTTCGGATGCCGACTATGCGGGTTGTAGGGTAGATAGGAAGAGCACAAGTGGAACATGCAATTCTTAGGTAATTGTCTTGTATCTTGGTCTTCCAAAAAGCAAAATTCGGTAGCCCTATCAACCGCCGAGGCGGAGTATGTTGCGGCCGGAGCTTGTTGTGCACAAGTTCTTTGGATGAAACATACTCTCCTTGACTATGATTTACACTTTGATCATGTTAAAATATTTTGTGATAATACTAGTACTATTCACATGACAAAGAATGCAAATCAACATAATAAAACCAAACACATTGACATTAGGTATCACTTTCTTAGAGATCATTATGAGAAAGGTGATATTGTTATTGAATATGTTTCTACCGATTTTCAACTTGCCGATATTTTTACTAAACCTCTAGATTATGCTAGATTTTCGTTTATTTGTGGTGAGTTGAATGTTTGTATTATAGATTCTTAAAATTAAAATTTTGTTTTAATCCTTTTTTGATGTATGACAAAAAGGGGGAGAATAAGTTTGATATTTGGAAAATAAGTGTTTAAGTTTAAACTTTCTAAGTTTGATAAAGTTTGATACTATTTGAGTTTCATTTCATGAAGAAAAAGAAAGTTTGTGTTTATTTGAGTTTTTGGACAAAAATTATTGTGTTTGTTAAATGCTTTATGTATGCTTACATAGCTTTTCATATTCATGATAAATACATAGCATTGTTTGAGGGGGAGCTTTCCAAGCTTTTCCTCCCTTTATTTGTTTCAATAACCTATATGTTTTGTCATCATCAAAAAGGGGGAGATTGTTGGCCCAAGGTTACAATCACCCTTGTTTAGTGTATTTTGATGATTACAAAACATATTAGTTATTTGTACTAATAATAATTGTTGTTTAAGTGTGTTTCAGGTTTATTATTATATTAGAAGTACTCTCACTCAAATACAAGGCTTTTGGACTAAAGACAATTCAATTTGGGCTCAAGTTGCAATATTGAAGATCAAGTGAAGATAGCCCACCTTGAAGAATAGCTTTGAAGTCCTTTAGAAGTTTGTAAGTTTAATATGTTAAAGTTTGAATATAGGAAATTTGGCTCTAGGATTTGCACACACATTTGTTTCATGTATTTCTTATATTTTGAAAATAGTTTTTGAAAATGGTTATTTCTAAGTTTTATGCCTTAGTTTATATATACATGTACCAAAGCTTTATATCCTGAAAAACTTGTTTAAAACATGTGTATAAACTATTTTCTGCATAATACTTAGCTATATGTATTTTTAAAATATTTATCAAAATTTTTCTAACTCAAAACAGCCCAGTTTTTTAGTGTCAGGCAACATCGGTCGACCGGCCCGGTCGACCGGCGCTGTGCCTGGACATGCACTGTTTGTGCATGTCCGTCGGTCGACGGACCAGTCGACCGACGGAGAGCATTCTGCTCTCGGGAATTTTCGGTCGACCGGATCGGTCGACCGGAAGAAGGAAACTGTGTTTCCTCCTTTTGGGTCGGTCGACCGGACCGGTCGACCGGGAGCCAACGGCTACTTCCAGCTGGCCTGGCGGTCGACCGGACCGGTCGACCGCCAAGCCTGCAAATTAGCAACGGCTCTTTCCTCTTTGGGATTTTCTGAAAATCTGTTTTCTTTTTCTGTTTTAACAGACTTTTGGAGAGTTGTTGGGGTGCTTTTGCAGGTTGAATTAGGTGAAAAGAAAATGTTTTTAGCTTATTTTCAACCCTATAAATAGAGGAGAAGTCTCTCCTTCATACTACTTAGAAAAATCCTCAAGTTTTGTTGTTTTCAAAAGAGAAAAGAAAAATTGTTTGAAGCTTTCAATTCCTACTCTTTCAAGATTGTTTTTCAGTTGTGTTTGATTCTCTATATCACTCTACAACTGAAGTTTTCTCACCACACTTCATAGAGCCAAAAATCCTATACTCATTCTATAGTGAAGTTGTAAATTGAAGTGAGAGTGTTTGTAAAAGAGATTGAGAAAAAGTGTAGTGATCAAGTTGTGATCACTTTGTTCTTGTAATTCCTTCTTGTGGAGCAACCTCTTCGGTAGAGGTCCTTTGTATTCGGTGGAGCTCGGTGCTCGGTCTTCGGTAGACCAATTGTAAAGGCATCCTCGGTGGATAGTGGAAACCCTTCACGGAGGTGAAGGCGGGGACTAGAGCAAGTGTGCTCGAACCTCGAAACAAATCATCTTGTTTGCGATTGCCTTTGCGTTATTCTTGCTTTAAATTTCTCTTGCTTTATATTGTCTTGAATTATTTGCTTGAGAACTAACCCTCTACTTGTGCAATCTTGTCTTGTTTACTTTACTTGCTATACTTGTTGTGTTACATTGTGTGCATCTCATTTCTCATCATCATACTTGGCATTGATCGATCACACCTCAATACAACACGATTGCATTGCGCACCTCTAACCCATATCTAAGGGAATTGGGAGGAAGGAGTTCAGAACCTCGCAAGGGGTATTCGGCTCTTAGTTGTGTTTTGAGAGATCGTTGCATCACTCATTTAAATTAAAAGTTTAAAAAGATCATTAGATTAGCATTCACACCTATTCACCCCCCCTCTAGGTGTTTTTCACTTGGGGGCACCATCCCAATAGACTAGCCTTTTAGGTGGAGTTGCCCAAATTCTTATATTCCCAAGACCATCCCCACGTCTAGCTTGTTGCTTTCGCTAATGGAATTTTTGTTGGGAATATTTGTTCGACCCAAATCCCAACATGCTTGTTGCTTTCGCTAATGGAATTTTTTTTGGGAAGAAAGGTGCGGAAAGGGATAAAGGGCAAAATGAGAATGGCCGCAATTATGTATTTTGATCCAAATTCAAAAAAGAATTTGGCTTGGTTAACAAGCACACAATACAATTAGATGAAGGAGGAGGAGGTCTCATGAATGTTTTTTTAGGGGGGTAGAAAGCTTTTATAGTGAATTGGTTGGTGAGGTTTGGGGTTGAAGCAAAGGTTGGAAGAGTTTTGATTATAACTTGAATTTGAAGCCAAGCCAGGTGGACGAAGGTCTACTACTACACTCTTCTTGACTCAATTTCTTCACAAAAATGAAATTTTTTTTGTGTGCGAAAGTTAGCGTTAGGTGAAGATGGGGACATAGAAAAGGTAAGTTGAAGTCCATGTCAATTTTCATATTTTTATGAGACTAGCTAGGCTGAAAAGGATGAGTGTGGATATACTGAGATGAGTACTTTATTTTAAAATATTTATCTCATTGCATGATGATATTATAATTACTTGGCCACAACTAATAACAGCACTAGAATATGTGTGTTCAGGCTTAAAATCATGAAGAATGATTGATAATGATAGGAATGGATAGAAAACATTTTTCATGGAGTGAGGACTAGATTTTTAGGCCTCAGGTATCTGGTTGCATTTTGGTTGGCTTTCTGTTATAGTCTATTTTCTCTGACATGACTCAGCTTTTATCGAATTGATTCGATGATTAGAGTGTCACTTTCTTATGGCGTGAGTCATTAGTTCAAATCTAATAATAAAATTGATTGTAATCGTCATTTTGCTAGCATGATGACAAGTAAGGGCTCTTAGGGCCAAAATATCTGCCTTGCTCGCTTGTGTTTCAAATAAAGAAAAATGGGCTCACTTGGGACAAAGATTAAGTATGTTGCAGCGTACGTGTAAATCATCTTCAGGCTGCAGTACAAAACTAATTGTGACTGATGAATTTCGTTAGAGAGAAATGAAGTGTGAGATTAGTCGCACATCCCTGAGAAGTAATTGAAATATATGAATGAATAAAATTTAATATGTAAGATTTTAGGAGTTTCGCCTCCTTTTAGATCAGATTGGATTTCTACCAGCAACGCATGATCCCCCTACATCATTAACAAAATTATCTTGTTTAATTTTACATTGAAATAATATAATCGTTGTAACCTCACTTCCTTTAAGCTTTTGATTTATTTCTGCAAAATAGGTGTCCTTGTATATTACCTCAAAAGTTCACATCACATGATTTTCTCCACCCAAAGTTAGAAAAATAGAGAATTATAAAAAAATAAATCTAAAATTTTCCCCCTCTAAGTAGACCCGATCCCGATTCCGGAACCGGCGGTTCCCGGTTCCGCCACCTGTGGAACCAGAACCGGACCCTTAGTGTCTGGTTCGGTTCCGGTTTCTGGAACCGGATGTATAGGTTCCGGACCCGGTTCTGGAACTCTTTTTTATTTAGAAATTGGAATTAATTTTTATTATTAATTAATTTTAAGAAATATAACAAAATAATAGAAAAATATAATAAACGAGCTTGAGCTTAATCTTTACCATAATTAAATTGCCTACGTATCCTCTTGTTGGGGTTTAGAGGAGTCAAGTCCATGTAGTTCTCTTATCTTAGTCGCCACACTTTACCTCAATAGCTTCTTTCTGTTCCGTTAGTCGTCAATTCCATAAAGTCTTCAATTTGTTCCTGCACGATTTCTTATTATCATAATGATGCCTTTGTCCAATCATCAAGACATGCTTGGGACTCCACAAAGTCGGGGGACATACTCAAACGAGTTTAGTATAAGATACTTCATCCGCACTGAATGCTTGCTCCACAGATGTAACCCTCAGTTCCCAACGTACGTGTGTCAATACTGGTATTTGATACAATGTAAATACCCGATTTAACTATCCTGATAGCTCGATGAGATCGTTTCAGCTCAAGTTATTATTTCAATATTTTGAATTTTTCTAGGTTTTCTAAAATTTTTTAGAATTATTGGAGATGAATCTCAATTCAGGATCGATCGATATCATAGACTGACTCCAAGATTTTTAATTAACAATCGAGGGTGAATTTCAGGGACTCGACTTCACAACAATATTCGGGATGACATCTTCTATTTTTGAGATTTTTTTGAGGATTTTTCTGAATTAATAAGAGTTTAATCAAATAAAGTAATAATTAAAATTTGATATAGATAAAAAATGCAATTAAAATAAAAATAGAAAACCCCTTTAATTGTATCATTCACCATTTTGTACCCATAACCCCCAATATAAAAAACTGAATGCATCAACCACCATGTCTTCTTGGCATTTGTAATAAAGAGTAACCAACTTTATTTAACAACACGTAACATTCATTCATCTTCTTTCCACCCATTTTCACCCACGTCCTCCATCTTCTTCACCATTTTTACCCGTCTCCCACCTGCTCCCCTCCTCTATCTCATGGCAAGCCCATGTTCTTCATCTTTCCCTCTATCTATCTCATGTACCCGCACTCTCTCTCTCATATATTACATCACCTCTCTTTCTCTCTCTCACACAACCAAAATAATTCCATCCTTGTCGTGTGCTCCACCACCACCTAGCCGAGTTCTTCCCCGTGGCTGAGCACAACTCACGCAGGCCAAGCTCCACACGCCCCACCACCTCGACGCAGCCAGAGTCCTCTCCTCCTCCTTGCCGCGAGGCCTCCACCGGATCCGATCCACGACTTGATGCCGCCCCTTGCACACCCAGTAACAACCCATGCCAACCACCTCTTCACTGAGCCACACACGCCCACCACGCCTTCAGTCGAATGCCATCACAGAGCCAGCTCCCCTCCATCTCCCCTTCTTCCACAATGCCATGTTCGTGCACCCTCCAAGCAACCGTAACCCATGCTCGAGCTCCTCCTCCGCGAGCATCTTCGTTGAGCCGCATGATCACCCTCCTCTGCCGTCGTCGAACCACCGCGAGAGCCACTCCACAACCCACGTTGCGCGTGTTGGCCCAAAGGCCTTCCACTCTAGTTTTGATGATGATTAACTCATGTAGTTATGTGTACTAATAATCTTGTGATTTTAGTTTCAGATCATTAACCAAGATATTAGTTGGTGATTAGCTTCAACAAGATGATTTGGAAGCTTTCACATGGTGATTCAAGAGCCCGAGCGACAAGATCATATATAGCACTCATTGGAGTCTAGCTCGGTGGATCACGAAGTTTTGGATCGAGTCGGCTTGGAGACGGCGCTCTACAAGAAGACATCAGTACCATAGTTTAGTTTTGTGTTTAGATCCAAATTATAAAGATTAGAATAGTATGATATGCTCAAGTTCACAACACACACGTTTCATGTTTTGGTTTTCGGTTTTTGGTTTAACCAATCTTGGTTTGCATGAATAGATATTATATCAAAACAAGTTTACTTGGTTTAATGTATATTAGATTTGTTCTATATACATGCATGCTTCAACTACTTAGACAAACTTACTTTGATATACCTATTCATGTGTTTTAGGTTTTGTGTTTTAACAAAACTTATTTTTGGAATTAAAGACAAAAACTATGATATATATATGTTTCATGTATATTGGATTTCTATCCATATGCATCATGCTTCAAAGTGTTTAAATATCATGTTTTTGTATTTGGTTGAGTTTTGAAAAAATCGGATTTTCATTTGGAAAATTCAAGTTTGGAAAAATACAAGTTTTGATTTTTGGCAAAATTTCTATAACACAAAAATAGTTCATAATGTTTGAAATTTGTGTTGAAATTTTTAACACAAGTTTATATTTCAATGTAAAGTGATAAAACTATTTTTGTAATTTTAGAGATTTTATGGGAATTTATTGGATAATAAATTACATGTTTTTCTGTGCCTGAACTAGCTCTGCCAGGCTAGGTCGGTCGACCGGACGGTCGACTGGACCATGTAGCCGGTCGACTGTAGCGGTCGACCGACGTGCACGGATACGTGCACGCTGGTTGCCCCATGAGCCGGTCGACCGCACGGTCGACCGACTGAGAGCAGGTTGCTCTCTGTTTGTCACGGTCGACCGAGCGGTCGACCGGCCAGAGAGCCGTTGCTCTCTGGTTCTGGGGACGGTCGACTGCCCAGTCGACCGTAGCTGCCACGGTCAAATGTGACCGTTGGCCGGTCGACCGGTAGGCTAATTTTGGCAGAAATTGCTGCCAACGGCTATATTTTTCTGGGGACTATAAATACCCCATTAGTGACCAGTTTTCTTCAAGATTTGAAGAGCTAATTTTTTCCTACTCTCTAGTGTTTTCACAGCAATCAAAATAAGTTTTTGGACTTAAATTGAACAATCTATTTGGTGTTTTTGCTAGGGTTTGGAAAATCAAAGAAAAGGGTTTTGGAAGAGTTTTTGATTCATCTTCTATATCTTAATTTCAGTTTTCTCAAGGATTTTCTTTGTGATTTTGATTTCCATTCATTGGTTTTCTCCACACTTGAGCTACATCTACTTTCTTATTCTATAGGATCTTTGTGTGGAAGAAAGAGATTGTTTGTGGTTGTTTGTTAGACCACCAAGTTGTAAACCCTATCTTTACTTGGCTTTGTGCCTTTGGGTTGTATCCCTCAAGTTGTGAGGTGATCCTTGTGTTGCTTTGTGCTAATCCCTCAAGTTGTGAGGTGATTGTTTATTGGCTTGGAATTGTGCCTCAAGGAGGGGGTTGTGTTCGTAAGGAGAGGAGTTGGGTACTCCTTGTAATTGTTATTGCTCAAATCCTCGGTGGAGGTTCCCTTTTTGGGAGTCCTTTGTGGACAAGCTAGTGGACTTTAAATCCTTCTGTGTGAAGGCGGGGATGTAGAGCTGGGTGCTCGAACCTCGAAACATATCTTGTTGTTTGCGCTTGATCCCTTGACTCTTACTCTCTCTCTCTCTCTCTCTTTACTTTGTGCCTTGCATCATTTCACATTGTTCATTCATACTTATATGCTTGGCTTAGTTGTGTGCATCACTTGTTACTTGCATTCTTGTGTAATTGCAATTAGTTTTTAAATTCCGCATTAAGTTCAATAGATTAGCATTATCACCTATTCACCCCCCTCTAAGTGATTTCAATTGGTATCAGAGCCTACGCTCCTGATATTTAGGTTTAACCACCTAGGAGTGTGATCTTAGTTTGCTAATCTTCATTTGCATTGTTCATTTGCACACATTTAGTTTGCACTCATGGATAACCCTCCTATGTTTGACTTTTTTAGACTTGATGTTTGGAAGGCTAATATGAGTAGTCATTTGAAAACCCTAGGACATCTAGTTTATCAAGCCACTACTAATGAATCCTACCCAAACATAGCAAGCATAAAAAGACAAATGCATTAGCACTTAAAACACTTAGAGCATCTCTTAATGAAGATCTTTTACCGGTGTTTGATCATTATGATTCGGCTTTTGCAGTTTGGAGCATATTGACTTCTCCCGAGCTACCAAGGATTATCAACAAGTTGAGGAGATCTAGGAGAGACAAGTCCGACGAGCATTGCCTCATGGTCCAAGGGAAAGACTCCCTTGAGGTACAATCGGATTCTCAATTAGATGATTGCTCTAGTTCCTATTGCTAAGGTTGTTTAGAAGCTCAAACCTTAAATATGGAACTTGCCACAAAGCTTGAAATTTTTTTGGAAAAACATAATCTTTTGAAAAAGAATAATCTTGAACTACAAGAAGAAATGAAGGATTTGTGCTCAACTTTTGAATCGGTTTTGCAAGAGAAGGAAGAGATTACTAGTGAACGTGACTCACTAAGATCTCAACTAGACCTTGCCCTAAAAGAGATTGATGTTTTGAAAGCAAAAATGATTGTGATGATGTTGTGAAAAATAATGAGGTTTTATCTTCTAAATTGGATTTTGTTTAAAAGATAACCTTGTTTTGAAAAATGAAATTGATTTCATTACAAAAGAATTGGATTTAGTTTTAAAGAAAAATGAATCTTTGAAAATTGATATTGATTCTCATGTGTGCCATGCTAGTATAACTTCTTCTTCTTGCACATCTTTTGCATGCTCCACTTTATCTTCTTGTATTGAAAAAGATATAAATGTTTTGAAGAAAAGTGTTGAATGTTTGGGCTCCACCTTGAGCCAATGTACTTTGAATCATACACGCTTGGAAACCTTGGTTCGCAAGAAACAAGTTCCATCTTTACATGTACACCCATCACGGCATACACATGCTCATCACGGACACAACCATAACATGTATGCTAATGTGTACACTTGTACACATTGTGGTCGAAAAGGCCATCTTGCTAGATTTTGCTATGATCGTTTACATATTGAAAATTTAGCAAATAATCATGTTTGGGTTAGGAAAGGTACTAACCCCTATGGACCCAAAAGAATGGGTACCAAAGACCACCCCTTTGATTTTTGATGTAGGAGTGGGCTCTCGCATAACGTGAGAGTGTTGGTGCCTTGAAGTGGATGCGTTCCGTGCTTAAAGGAAACATTTTGGATGCATCACTTTCAAGGGGAGTTTGGTGGAGAGGACCACCATTGGTTTGGAGAACTAGAGAGGTGCCTTCATCGGTTTTGGTATCTATCTCTAACTCCCGTTTTTATTTGCATGCTTTTCATGTTCATCAATTTATAGCATGTCTTGGTTTATTGATTATTATGTTTATGCCATGTTGATTAGATTAGTGTTATACATGTTTAGTTATGTGAGACACTTCTTGTTTTATATGGATCTATATTTAGTGTTCTCACCTTGTTTAAACTAATATGTATGCCCTACATCTAATGCACATGCATATACATAATGATCATATGGATGTTTATTTTTTTTTTTTTTTTATGCCTCATGTTTTGGATATACGTTTAGATGTTAGTTTTCATTAAGACTAGGATTTATACTTGTACATATAGTGGGCCACAAATAAATCTTTATATATGTTTGTGCTTGAATACTTATTTGTACCCATTAGATATGCTAGTATAGTCTAGTTTTGATGATTCATGCATTTTAACTTATATTCTCATTTTGGATATGTTTTCATGATCATGTGTTTTAAATTTCATGTATATGTCCATCTTGTCTAAACTTTTGATTATACATATACATCCTTTGAGCCACGTGCCTTCATGCATATACTTTTGTGGACTCATTATGTTTAGGATATGTATGTATACTTTAGTTTGTACATGACATACATATGCCTTGAAGTTTAAATCGTTTTGATGAGTTTCATGTTTTTTAGGTAATTTCAATTGGTAATGAAAATTTAGTTTTTCATGTGTTAATGTTTTTAAGGAATTTCACATGAGCTTAATTGAATATTTTCATGTTGATATGTGTCACATAACACTTGTACACTCACTTTATTAGTTTACTCATGATTTGTTTTCATGAGACTATGATATGTGCTTTATGGATTTTGAGTGTTTTATGATCATGTGAATTACATGTGTTTCATGAAAAACAATTTTGTTTTATTCCTTGCTTGAAGGATTTCGTACTAGTTTAAAAGTTTTTCCTATAACTAGTTCGTATTCTTCACTATGGTAGATATTTTCAAACATACTACATTTTCAAACCTATTTTTAAAAACCCCTACCTTCAAAGGGTGGTTGGATGGGCGATCATGCTCATGTATGCTTTATAGTGAAAATCATTTTAATCTTGAACATGAATGGGAGGATAGGAATATGAGATATATACTTGATCTTATTGTTGTTTCAATTGGTATCATTGGAATCTTTCAATTGGTATCAATTATTGACATTTTCTTGTATACTCATATGTTTTTATGTATGTATGCTTTTACTTCAAATAGTATCAATTTCGATTGGTATCTAAATTTTCATACATATATATGTTTTATTTGTGCTTACTATATCCCTATATCTTTAAGCACAAATCTTGTTTATGCTAAGGCTTAAGCTTCTACTTTGTTTCATTGATTTAGCTTTCAATTGGTATCTTTATTCGAGCCTACGCATACTTTTTGTTGGAATTTCATAAAGGGGGAGAAAATCTTGTATTTCATCTTTCAATTGGTATTTAGTATTCCACTCCCTTACTTTATGATAGAAAATAATAATTTCAATTGGTATCTTATGCCTTAAAAAGAATGTTTAATTTCAATTGGTATCAACATTTATGTTTAGAAATTCAAAATTTGTAATGTTTAATTTCAATTGGTATCAAGATTGTTTATTTTCAATTGGTATGTTGTTTGTTTACTTATCAATTGTATCAAGATTTTGTTTTTCAATTGGTATAGTTTCATTTTTAATTGGTATCTATATGCACTTCATTGACACATTTTTAATTGGTATCATATTTGATTTGACCCCTCATTGATATTGTTTTTATTTTAGACAAAAGAGGGAGAACATCCCTTGATTGATTCTTTGTTTGAATAAAAAGAAGAGAAGAATATGTTTTTATTAGTTTTGTTTTGTTTTTAACCCCTTTGTTGATGATTGACAAAAAGGGGGAGAAGAATTTGAGTTTATATGCATGTTTTTATGCATGTTTTATGTTTTTATTCAGTTCATTTGGTATCAAAGCATTATTTAAAGAACATGTTTATTTTTGGTATCAAGAGCTCGTAAAAGAGATCATTAGTTTGTTTTGCATATATTAAGTTTAATTGGTATCTAGAGCATGTTTATTTGTTTTTAAAATTTCATTGATATCTTTCATTGGTATCTAGAGCTTTTTATTGTTTTATGCATATCTATGCATGTTTCGTGTTTCATATTCATTGCATATTTATGTTTATTTGTTTATGCATGAGTTAAGGGGGAGCTTCTTTGAAGCTTAACTTTAATCCATGCATATATAACTCCATGAGTTTTGTCATCATCAAAAAGGGGGAGATTATTGGCCCAAAGACCTTCCACTCTAGTTTTGATGATGATTAACTCATGTAGTTATGTGTACTAATAATCTTGTGATTTTAGTATCAGATCATTAACCAAGATATTAGTTGGTGATTAGCTTCAACAAGATGATTTGAAAGCTTTCACATGGTGATTCAAGAGCCCGAGCGACAAGATCATATATAGCACTCATTAGAGTGTAGCTCGGTGGATCACGAAGTTTTAGATCGAGTCGGCTTGGAGACGGCGCTCTACAAGAAGACATCGGTACCATAGTTTAGTTTTGTGTTTAGATCCAAATTGTAAAGATTAGAATAGTATGATATGCTCAAGTTCACAACACACACGTTTCATGTTTTGGTTTTCAGTTTTTGGTTTAACCAATCTTGGTTTGCATGAATAGATATTATATCAAAACAAGTTTACTTGGTTTAATGTATATTAGATTTGTTCTATATACATGCATGCTTCAACTATTTAGACAAACTTACTTTGATATACCTATTCATATGTTTTAGGTTTTGTGTTTTAACAAAACTTATTTTTGGAATTAAAGACAAAAACTATGATATATATATATATATGTTTCATGTATATTGGATTTCTATCCATATGCATCATGATTCAAAGTGTTTAAATATCATGTTTTGTATTTGGTTGAGTTTTGGAAAAATCAGATTTTCATTTGGAAAATTCAAGTTTGAAATAATACAAGTTTTGGTTTTTGGCAAAATTTCTATAACACAAAAACAGTTCATAGTGTTTGAAATTTGTGTTGAAATTTTTAACACAAGTTTATATTTCAATGTAAAATGATAAAACTATTTTTGTAATTTTAGAGATTTTATGGGAATTTATTGGATAATAAATTACATGTTTTTCTGTGCCTGAACTAGCTCTGCCAGGCTAGGTCGATCGACCGGACGGTCGACCGGACCATATAGCCGGTCGACTGTAGCGGTCGACCGACGTGCACGGATACGTGCACGCTGGCTGCCCCATGAGCCGGTCGACCGAACGGTCGACCGACTGAGAGCAGGTTGCTCTCTGTTTGTCACGGTCGACCGAGCGGTCGACCGGCCAGAGAGCCGTTGCTCTCTGGTTCTGGGCACGGTCGACCGCCCGGTCGATCGGTAGCTGCCACGGTCAAATATGACCGTTGGCCGGTCGACCGGTAGGCCAATTTTGGCAGAAATTGCTGCCAACGGCTATATTTTTTCTGGGGACTATAAATACCCCATTAGTGACCAGTTTTCTCCAAGATTTGAAGAGCTAATTTTTCCCTACTCTCTAGTGTTTTCACAGCAATCAAAAGAAATTTTTGGACTTAAATTGAACAATCTATTTGGTGTTTTTGCTAGGGTTTGGAAAATCAAAGAAAAGGGTTTTTGGGAAGAGTTTTTGATTCATCTTCTATATCTTGATTTCAGTTTTTTCCAAAGATTTTCTTTGTGATTTTGATTTCCATTCCATTGGTTTTCTCCACACTTGAGCTACATCTACTTTCTTATTCTATAGGATCTTTGTGTGGGAGAAAGATATTGTTTGTGGTTGTTTGTTAGACCACCAAGTTGTAAACCCTATCTTTGCTTGGCTTTGTGCCTTTGGGTTGTATCCCTCAAGTTGTGAGGTGATCCTTGTGTTGCTTTGTGCTACCTCAAGTTGTGAGGTGATTGTTTATTGGCTTGGAGTTGTGCCTCAAGGAGGAGTTTGTGTTGTAAGGAGAGGAGTTGGGTACTCCTTGTAATTGTTATTGCCCCAAATCCTCGGTGGAGGTTCCCTTTGTGGGAGTCCTTTGTGGACAAGCTAGTAGACTTTAAATCTTTCTGTGTGAAGGCGGGGATGTAGAGCTGGGTGTTCGAACCTCGAAACATATCTTGTTGTTTGCGCTTGAGCCCTTGACTCTTACTCTATCTCTCTCTCTTTACTTTGTGCCTTGCATCATTCACATTGTTCATTCATACTTATATGCTTGGCTTAGTTGTGTGCATCACTTGTTGCTTGCATTCTTGTGTAATTGCAATTAGTTTTTAAATTCCGCATTAAGTTCAATAGATTAGCATTATCACCTATTCACCCCCCTCTAGGTGATTTCAGCGCGGCCATGCTCGAGCACCCCTCCTCCTCCATTGACGCTCCGTCACTCCATGGTTACCTCCCCAACTGCCCTCCATGCTTGGCCGCACACCATCCCCATCCTCCCCATAGCAGCACACCCGTAAGCATCTTCCATTGGTCGAGCTTCTCTCCCCTTCTCGGCCTCAGCAACCAACCACCCGAAATCCGCCACCCTCTCGAACTCCACCACCATCTCCGGTAACCCCATCCACATTTCTTCCATCTCCCAACCAACAACACATCACCATGATCGTGCCCCTCCCTCTGGCGTTTCTGTGAGCACCTCCGGTAGCCCGATCTTCTCTGCGGGCACTTCGGCAAGCCATCGTGTCCCTCCGCGGCCTCCGCCTCCGCCGGCGAGCAACTCTATGGCCGGGCTTGCCCCTTGCCGTGAATCGTCATGCCTTCACATTCTCTGTTTCTCTCTCTTTCATTTTATGATATATATGTTAATGTGTGTGTGTTAATGTGTGCATGAGTATGTGCATGAAAACGTGTGTATATGTAAACATGTGTGTTTAATAATGTGTGCATATATTGCGTGAGTTAATTGTGTGTTTATGTGAGTAGTGGGTGTGTGTAATGTATGTTTTATTATTTCCCTTGTATATGTGAATATATATATACATGGTTGTGTGTATGCGTGAATTAGTTGTATATGCATATATGTATGCTATCCTGCTCGTTATCGACAGATTAAGATATTTATAGAAGAGATTTCACACTTTGGGGGTATCTGTTAGCCATTGTCACGTACCCGTACTCCGTATTTTGGGAAGCGGGGCGTAACAGCAGCTATTCTTGACACTGGCGTTGCTAAAATTTGTTTAGTGATTGTATGACCCGGGAAAGAGGGAGACAGTGAATTGCCGTAAAAGTTTTCCTTGAATCAAATGAAAAAGATTACAACAAGAACTGTTCCTTCCGGTTACAAGGGAGGGAGAATATAGAATCTTGAATTCTCCCTTTGTTTAAGGCTGGTTCTTCGTGTGGCGGTGGAGAGTAATCTTGTTCTCCGTTGACCAGATGACCGTCCTTCAGGGATCTCCTCTTTGGCCGGTAGAAAGAGTGACACAGCTCTGTCTACCAAAACTCTAAAAGAGAAGGTAGGCGAAGGCTAGCTCGTACGCAGCGAACTTGCTGAAGAGTCTTCTCTCTCTCTCTCTTCTGATGATCTTCCCCTTGATGCTGATCGCCAAAAATTCAACCCCTTCTTCATAGCGACGGGGCTATTTATAGAGGTCCCAGGGGTGAACGTGCCCCCTGAAAACGCTCCACAATGAGGGCCAACTTCCCCGCTACATGGGCGGTAACTAACTCACGTGCTTGTTAAAGACATGCCACGATGGGGGCTGATCTCCCCTACGTGTGGGCAGTGATTGGTCCCTTAACTAAGGCGGTTATAACTGAGACGCGGGTTTTAGACCTTTGCGTCTTGAGGCTGAGACGCGGGTGTCAGGCCAACGCGCCTTGATGCTGAGACGCGGGTGTCAGGCCAACGCGCCTTGATGCTGAGACGCGGGTGTCAAGCCAACGCGCCTTGATGCCGAGACGCAGGTGTCGAGCCAACGCGCCTTGATGCCGAGACGCGGGTGTCGAGCCAACGCGCCTTGATGCCGAGACGCGGGTGTCGAGCCAACACGCCTTGATGCTGAGACGCGGGTGTCGAGCCAACGCACCTTGATGCTGAGACGCGGGTGTCGAGCCAACGCGCCTTGACGCTGAGACGCGGGTGATAGTCCCTCGCGTCTAGAGCTTGAAACTTTGCTTTTCAATAGCTTGTCCTCCAGTAACTTTTGGACAGCCTACAGAACCCCCTCCAAAGTTTTTGATATTCCGCAGTTAACTGGGACGGATTTCGAAATACTTTGGACTCTAGCTGAATTCACCTTCATGGCTGGACTGTTGATGCTCCGGGTTCGATCTTATCTGAAGTTGGTCTTCGTGAGTGTACTGTTTGAACTCTTTGAAGCCACCAGAGTTGATCATGTTGAGTGTCTAGATGCACAGTCTAAACCTCCCCGATTGCTTCTAGTCTATCACGGGTGTGCTTTAAGCCAGGAGTGGTTGGTCGTCTGCTTGCGTCAGTGTACTGTTGAACTGATTTTGCAGAGGCAGGAGGCCGAACGCAGGTTCTTTTCAAAAAGCCGAGATGGTACTGCTTTAAAGACGCGATTTCTGTAGGGTGCGTCCTTTGGCAATGGAAACGCGCCTGATCTTCTATGAGGCAGACGCGATGTTGGGCCCGCTGGGTCGGACGCGGACTTTGTAGAGAGACGCGACCTTCCGAATGCATTTATGGAGATGCTGACGGGGCATGTCCATCGAAGAGGTGCGTCCCTTGGGTGCGAATCTGTACCGTGTGATGATTACGCCGCCAGCTGGCCTGGGGAACCGGCAGGATTTCACCTTTGGCGCGCGGATTTCTTGGTTCATTAACTGATCCGCGCCACGTGTCAAATGACGACTCGCTGGGGAGTCGTGACGCATGATCTTCGCGAAGATTTGCTCTACGCGTCATGCGATGATTTGCTGCAGCTTTTATCGGGTCACACGCCGCGTATCTTTGCGAATCCTTGTGCCTATAAATAGCCACAGTTGGAGAGATACCTCTTCTTCTCCGAGCGTTCTATTTTAGGGTTTTTTAAGAAACAGAGTTCTTCTTCCCCTATTCATACTCACATCAGATTCTTGATTAACAATGGCACCCAAGACCAAGCCAATCGCATCTTCTTCACGGGCGACCGTCGACGAGGCCCGGAGGGGCGCTTCTTCTGCGCAGGATGCTGCTTTCCTAGGTATAATGCCTTTTGGGCGTGGATTTCGCCATTAACGGAAGCTCATAGAACTCGTGTTTGATTCTCAGATGCGGTCTCAGACGCAATCTTTGAGTTGATAATCGAGGCGCGGGTTTGGACCCTCGCGCCATTGGGTCCTGCGTTTCGGATTCTTCACTTAGAATATTTCTAATTGTGAAGGGTTCAGACGCGGACTTGGTTTGCAGAACGCGGATTTGATCCTTGCGTTCTGTTTCATCAGCTGCCGATTTTGATGAATCTGGCACTTGAGTCCAAGTACTTAGAAATCTGGGGGTGTGAAAGGAAGGGAATTACCCTCCTTAACTTCTGGCGATATGGTGATGGAAGGGTTAAGGTGGATAACTCCCTTCTTTTCGCACCCCAGAAGTGACATCAAGGAGAATGTGGTGGAGACGCGGATCCTGCAGGTCTGGACGCGGATTTGATAATTCCTGCGTCCAGCATCTCTTCTGCGTTTAATGCAGCCTGACTTAAAGATTTTCAGAGATCTTTGACCGTCAAGTCTTCGCTGACGAATGAAAACCGGGTCATCCGTTGTTTCCCGAAGCAGATGTCCACGCGTCGGTTTTCCATTGGGCTGAAGGCGTTAATGCCTTTTAATGCGAAACCGGCGCTGGCGGTTGGAGACCAGTGTCTGCGACGGTTCCCAAAGCGACGCTCCATGCGTCAGTCTCTCATTGGACTTTGGCAGTCGTGCGGCCACCAAGGCAACGGTTCCGATTAGCGCACCATTAATGACAGTTATTAGGGTCTGCCTATAAATAGGGCTAACCCTCTTCCTCTTTAACAATCCAGACCTGGACTGTTCTTTCTTTGGTTTGCTCTGAGAAGTCTCGCCTCCTTCAAAGTCTCTAAAAGGGATCCTGTGTTCATGGATAAAGATGGCTCTGTGGATGAAGATGACCCAGGGCTTTTATGCTCCTGTTTGGTCTTTTCAAGAAAAAGCGTCTCTTGGATCATCTTGCTCATTCGCGTTTGGATGCAGAGAGCCCAACTCTTGGTAGAGGCCTCTGCTGGTATGTCATGCCCACTTACCATGACATTTTAGGTCCAACCAAGTTTGAATTTCAGTATACCCCTTAAAGAGATATCATCTGGACCTTCTTGTGAAGTCGTGGTTGGTGCATTCCTTCTGGAATTTGCGCCGCCGACTTAAACTCCCTTGGACGCGAGTACAGAAGTCTTTGGTACTTGGCCGCGGCTTTACTCATGAAGCTCGCGTTTTAAGGCCACTGACTTGGATGAATTCCAACTCGGGTAGAAGGCTTCAGACCCGAATCTTGCAACTCCTGTTCCTCCAACAGAGAGATGGCAGTTTTCAGCGTCTGATTTTCTGCGCACCTTGTATCTTAGACGCGGATGTGGAGTTAAGTCGCGTTTGCATTCTGTGTGTATCACAGTCTCGCTCGCGTCTGTTTTTATTATCGCAGGACTGTGGCTTGCTGCGCGGATCATTCCCGCGTCTGCGGTCTTTGAAAATAGCCGCGTCTGTGACTTAGTTTTCTTCTGTTGAAGTGTACTAAGCTCTGAATTGTCTGATTCCCTGTTTGCTTTTTTGCAGGTAGGCTTGGTCATCCTTCTTCATGTTCGCTAAGTCCGTGGGAGAATATATCGAGCGGCGAACTTGTTCGATGTTCGTCCACAAGGGAATATATTATGGTCCTCGTCGTTCACAAGGGAATATATTATGTCCCTGACGAGGAATCGACTCTCGCCAAGGTCTCTTCAGATCCACTGCACCAATCATGCCTGCTGGCAAGAGATGGTCAGGGTAAGTATGGCGGCGAGGAGGTTACGGTGGACACGGCGGCAGGTAGGATCCTCTTCCTCTCCCACCCCAGAAGTAACATCAAGGACTCCTCATGTCTGCTGGATGGTCTGCTGGGGAAAGAGATGTTCATGAACGAAGGGTTGCCGGACTTTCTGCTTCCACCGGACCTCAAGAACACCATTGCTCTTAGCATAGTCAGCTAGGGCTCTTTCGATGTTTACATCATGCATCGTGGTGTAACCAGCTTCTACTGTAGCCACAAAACATCGCGCACTTGGAATCAGACGCGGCTTTAAGGAGTGAGTGCAATCTCTGAGAGGGAGAGGGACTTCTTTGTACTCCTTAATTGTAACACTCCATCTTATTGTAAGAGAGCGTTTTGACTGTAACACTCAATCTTATTGTATAAGAGAGCGTTTTGACTGTAACACTCAATCTTATTGTATAAGAGAGCGTTTTTGTATCACTTTCATATACCTGGATATAAATAAAAGTGACACTTCTCTTTTTGCCTCTTCCATTGTCTTGAACTTTTTTTTAATTAGACGCATAGAAGCAAAGAGTCTTTGACTTTGTCAAAATTATGATGGAAATTTTAATAAGTCAAACTTTGTGGAGAAAGATCCTATTTCAGGAACTCTCACGATACTGTCAGAGGTGTAATATTAACTTGACAGGGGTGAAATTTTTGATGGACCTGCCACTTTATAAGAGAAAGTGACAAGTAGAATTGGTACCCCCAGGGAGGGTGAACTTTTATCAAGTGTTTGGGATTAACTTGATTGAGCTCAACTGGGGGTTTGATGGAAACACTGTTGATGGTGTAGTATTAACCTAACAATATTTTTAGGTAGACTTGTTATTCTGTTAAAGAGAATAACAAGTGGGACTAGACTCGTGGGGAATCTAAGAAGTTTGTTACCGTCAGAGGTGTGATATTAACTTAACGGGTTGAAAGTGGTCTTATCAGAAGTGTAATGTTAACTTGACAAGGATGTGAGTCAGAGGTGTGATATTAACTTAACTCAGAAGTGTCACTGTCATAGGTGTAATGTTTAACTTGACAGTGAGGGTAATACTAGAGGTGTAATGTTGAACTTAGCATTGGTCATCTCGGCTTGCATAAGGAAGTCCGAGGGAAAGTCATGGCCATAGGTGTATTGTTGAACTTAGCAATGACTTGGATGCTAGAGGTGTGGTGTTAACTTAGCATCATCCATTTTAGCTTCGGTGTGGAAGTCTGAAGAAAAGTGACTGTCAGAGGTGTAATATTAAACCTGGCAGAAACTTGATTACTGTTTAGAGGTGTGGTGTTAAACTTTAACAGTAACTTGTCAGAGGTGTGATATTAACTTGACAAAGATTGACTCATGGTAAGAGTAATTTGAGGACCTGTCATTCTATTGATGAGAATTGACAAGTGAAAATTTTGAAGTGCCAGAGGTGTAGTGTTAACTTGGCAAATTTGAAAATTTAGTACTCCGTGTAGAGTTGACAAACAAAACTTGTACTCGACAAGGAATATTGAAAAGTTTCCATTACCAGAGGTATAGTGTTAACTTAGTAATGGTTGTATTTTGTAGACCTACCATTCTGTGGATGAGAATTGGTAGGGGATTTTGGAGGAAGGAGTGGAGTCAAGTCCACTTTAGGATTTTTAGCAAACCCTCAGCTGTCAACGGATTTGAGGTGCCTTTACCAACTACCGTTTGAGTTGGGCTAGCCATGCTATTCCCCTCAGCATGATGAGTTATCGAAGACTTATGTTGGACTTAAAAGCCAACATTTTCTTCTATCCTTAGCCGTCGGGGGCGTCAGATCAAATGGGAACGTGTCCCTTAGGATTTTTAGCAAATCCTCAGCTGTCAACGGGTTTGAGGTGCCTTTACCAACTACCGTTTGAGTTGGGCTAGCCATGCTATTCCCCTCAGCATGATGAGTTGTCGAAGACTTATGTTGGACTTAAAAGCCAACATTTTCTTCTATCCTTAGCCGTCGGGGGCGTCGGATATTAATGAAGAAGCTCTTCTTGTTTTGATCAGAGGTGTATTTTTAACTTGATCAGCGGGAGAATACCATTTAAGGATAGTATTTCTTCAGGAACCTGCCATTGATCGGCATCATGAGTGTATCGCCATTCGAGGTTATGAGGCGATATGACCCATTTGAGTAGACTGACTCTACTACAAATGGTCCTTCCCATTTGGGTTGGAATTTTTCTTTTGTCTTGTGCGTCATTACCATGGGTCTTCTGACGGCTAAGACAAGATCGCCTTTCTTGAAAGTTCGCACTTTAACTTTCTTGTTGAAGGCTCTGGTAATACGAGCTTGGTAGAGCTCGATTTGTTGTTGGGCCTGCAGACGCTTATCATCTAAGGCCTCCAGTTCTTGGAGTCGCTGTCGATGCTTCTCCTGTGTTATCATCTCCGCTGTCAAGGCGACGCGCAGAGATGGAATTTAGATCTCTAATGGGAGCACGGCTTCGCACCCATAGACCAAAGAAAATGGCGTAGCTTTAGTTGGGGTTCGCACAGTTGTGCGGTACGCCCATAAGCATTCAACTTGTCGTCCCAGTCTCGTTGACTTTTCGAGACGAACTTCTTGAGAAGCTTGCCAATAGTCTTGTTGAAAGCTTCTGCGAGGCCATTAGCGGCGGGGTAGTATGCCGTTGAGGACACACTCTGGATTCTGAACTTAGCGCAGAATCTCTGGAAAGCCTGGCTGATGAACTGAGGCCCATTGTCGTGGACAATTCGCCGAGGTACGCCGAAACGGTAAATAACATGGTGTTTCACGAATTTGATCACGTTCGACGATTTGACCTCCTTCAAAGGGATGGCTTCGGCCCATTTGGAGAAATAATCGGTTATTGCCAAAATGAACCGATGTCCTTTTGATGATGGTGGGCTGATAGGACCAACCACGTCCATGTCCCACACTTCAAATGGCCAGGTAGAGGCCGTAGAGTGGAGGTACCCTGGTGCTTGATGGATGAAATCGCCGTGCACTTGGCAGGCGTGACATCTCTTGGCATAAGTGACGGCATCGGCAATCATCTTGGGCCAGTAGTAACCCAATCTTTGGAGTTGATGTGCCAGTTTTGGGCCGGTTGATGGGCTCCACACATGCCGTCGTGGGCTTCTTTCAATACCTCTTGAGCCTCCTTTGGTGAGAGGCACCGGAGCAAGATCCCGTCATGCGATCGACGATACAATGTTCGCGTAATCGCATTATAATAGAATTTGGGGGCTTTCCTTCGAATGGCAGCCGCCTCTTTGGTGTCTTCAGGCAGGATGTCGTATAAGACGTAGTCGATATAGGGGAATCGCCAGTCTTTAAGCTCTGGACCGGTTGATGCTTCAAGTGCTTCTTCGCGGTGACGACCTCCCGTTAACTCCTGATAGTCCTCGAGAGCATTTCTCGGGCAATACAGGTCGTGGCTGTAGACGAATATTTTCTCCATTGCTCCAGCTGGAAGAGCTAAGGAGGCAGCCAGGGATGCGAGTGCATCTGCGTGCGCATTTTGCCTGCGCGGTACATGGTCGATGTAGAAGCTTGTAAACCCCTCGGCCATGCGGATAGTTGCGTTGTGGTAAGGTACTAAGTCTTCATGTCTGACTTCGTACTCCCCGCGAACTTGGCTGACGATGAGTTTAGAGTCGCCGTATGCCTCGAGATTTTTAACGCCAATCTCATCGGCGAATTGCATCCCAATCAAAAGAGCGTTGTACTCCGCCACATTGTTGGAACAAGGCTCAGTTAATGAGACAGCTCGGGGAATCACATAATTTTGTGGGGATACGAGTACCACTCCTACCCCCGCTACGTTGTGTCCCTTTGGACTTATTCTTGATGCACCATCGAAGAAAAGTTGCCACACTTGCCCTTCGAACGACGTCTGAGTCAGACAGACTTCGGCGACCTCGTCTGGGAGATCCTCGTAGAGTTTGGCTGCTCTCGGATCTGGGTGTTCAGCTAAGAAGTCCGCCACCGCTTGTCCCTTAATGGCCTTTTGTGGTAAAAAGCGCATCTCATATTGGGAGAGCAATATGGCCCATTTTGCC
This sequence comes from Agave tequilana, assembly GCA_038442645.1. NCBI lineage: Eukaryota > Viridiplantae > Streptophyta > Magnoliopsida > Asparagales > Asparagaceae > Agave > Agave tequilana. Next base: position 146,960 of record JAVJIF010008129.1, read on the forward strand.
AGTCGGCCATTTAGCGATGAAGGTTTAGTCATAGTAACCTCAGGGGGTTGACTTTTGATATGATGTTTATAGTTTGGCCTACCAGATAGTGTCGCATTTTCTAGATAGCGAACACTAGTGCCAAACATTCCTTCTCGATCGGGTTATACCGATGTTCGGCTCCGATCATTATTCTACTCAGATAGTAGATTGCTTGCTCACGTCCCTGATCGTCATTCTGAGCTAGTAGAGCTCCCAAAGAATGATCCATTGCTCGGACGTACACCAGAAACGGCTTTCCGGCTACTGGAGCTGCAAGGACTGGTGGTTGGGTGAGGTATTGCTTGATTTCCTCGAACGCTTGTTGGCAAGCGTTATCCCAAGTGAATGAGACACCCTTCTTCATCAGCTTAGCGAAAGGTTGGCATCTTCCGGAAAGGTTTGAGATGAACCTGCGGATGTACGCCAATCGTCCTTGCAATCCTCTGAGTTCTTTGAGATTTCTCGGGGGTTGCATCTCTTGGATAGCGCGAACCTTTTTCGGGTCCAAGTGAATTCCGGTGGATGTTACAACAATCCTAAGAATTTGCCACTGGCCACCCCCAGGAAGGACTTTGTGGGATTCATCTTCAATTGATGAGCCCGCATGATGTCGAAGACTACCTTCAGATCCGCTATGTGATCACCTTTAGCGCGGCTTTTTACCGCGATGTCATCAACATAACATTCCACCGTTTTGCGTATTTGCTGATGAAAAATGGCGTTCATGGCCCTTTGGTATGTTGCCCCTGCGTTTTTCAGTCCGAAGGGCATGACGGTGTAGCAATATACCCCTAGAGGAGTTCTGAAGGAAGTATGCTTTTCGTCATCAGGATACATTTTGATTTGATTGTATCCTGAGAATCCATCCATGAAGGACATTCGTTCGAATCCACAAGTATTGTCAATCATGACATCTGTGATTGGCAATGGGAATTCGTCTTTGGGACAAGCCTCGTTTAGATTACGGAAGTCGATGCAGATCCGGATCTTCCCGTTCTTCTTGGCGACGGGGACGATGTTGGCTACCCAGTCGGGATGTTGTTCTTCCCTGATGAAGCCAGAATCAATAAGTTTTCTGACTTCTGATTGAATTGCCTCCATTATCTCTGGACGGAACCGTCGCTGCTGTTGTTTGACAGGCTTTGCGTCCGGATTGATGTTGAGGCGGTGCATAGCCACTTGAGGATCAAGTCCAGGCATGTCCTCGTAATTCCAGGCGAAGACGTCTATATACTCTTGTACAAGAGATATTAGATCCTTCTTCTCCGAAGGTGACAGGCCGTCACTTATGAAGATGGGCTTAGGGTTAGCCTCATCTCCTAGGTTGATCTGAACAACCTTGTCTTCTGTGGGTGGCTCGCGCTGTTCAAAGCGGGTATCCCAAAGAGTATTTAAATGTTTGATCCAAGGATCTGTATCAGATTGGATCATTTCTTCATTTCCATCTTCCAGGTGGCTTGTCGAAACCATGTTCACTGAAAGTTCCTTGAAGATGTTGCCGACACTGACATCTGACTCCCAAGATGACGTGTCCGAAGAGTAATCGTTGCTCGACGATTCTTGAGAATCGGAGGCTGATGGGACCGGAGTTGATACATAGCCCAACCCCCGGCGTGTCCGATGATAATAATCGGGGGCCTTCCCTTTCGGCACAAAGGATCGAAGTAGCGTTTTTCTTCCTTTGCCGAAGTTCAACCCGGGTCTGTTGGTTAGATCATACCCCATGCACTTCATCATTTTGAGCGCTTTTGGTTCATAATGACTGAGCTGAGGGGATTCCTCCTCACTTTCCGAGTCATCGCGGGGCATTGGTTCAGACGAGATTCGCCCAAAAAGAATTGGTTTTTGGCCTTTCCGTCTTGCTAGAACCATAAATATAGATTCTTGCGCATTACCATTGTCTTGGTATGTCTCGAAGGACGATTTCACTGGTACATGCAATGATGTCAAGGCATCTACTGCCAACCAGGGATCGTCATCTATATCAGTGCTAGTATCTGACGGTATTGAATCAGAAGCACACACAGAAAAATACGCAACATCTAAATCTTCATTAATATACCAACCGCCTACATCATCGGTGGTATTATCAACATCGGGCTTATTAGTGCCTGTTACAAGTGGTTCTAACTCCCACAGGCACTCTTCTTTCTCAGGCTCAGTGTCAGCCTCATTACCAGAGTCTGGCTCCTCTGGTTGTGGGGCTTCATTCGTCTCCACCGGATCTTGGTATAGCAAAGAGTCGGTGAAATAATTTTCGACCCCTTTGAACGGATGCCTTTCGGCGATCAACGTCTGCACATTTCCACTCCTGTCAATGTACTTCATGACTTGGTGGAGAGTGGAGGGAACGATGGAGTTGCGGTGAATCCACGGTCGTCCCAGCAATAGATTATAGGAAGTGTCAGCGTCGATGATGTAGCATGTCACTTCCGACTTGAGACTTCCAATCTGACACCTGAGCTTGATTTTCCCCATCGGACGGGTCTGGTTGGCATTGAACCCATAGATAGTTGTTTGGGTGGGGCTCAAACGATGGGTAGGAATGCCGAGATGTTGCATGACCCGGCGGGGCATGATGCTCAACGCGGACCCTGGGTCTACCTGGATGCGGTTTACCTCGGACGATCCAATATACCCAGTGAAGTACAGGGGTCGATCATGCTTCCCTTTCACCTGCATATCATCTGCCGTGAAGGTGATGCAGGGGGCATTCTGGGAGGTGTGGAGGCAATCCTCTACATCTTCCTCCTTCAGCACCTGGGTCATAAAGACCTCAGCATTTGCCAGAGCTTCTTGTAGAGCTTCCCTGGTCGACTTTGATAGTCTAAGAAGTTCATACAAGGTAATGCGTGCCGGAATGTTGGCCAACTGAGCCAGGACATCAAAGCGGTAAGGTGTCGTAGATCCTTCCGCGATGCCCTTTTGAAGGGCTCGAGAAAATCGAGTCCCCTTCTGCTTTTCCACAGGTGGCTTTGTGGAGGGCCTGACTGGCTCCGCAGTTGGTTGTGGAGGGGCTATCGCCGTCTCGTTGTACTGTTTCAAGTACGCCTGTCCTGAACGGGTTCCCGCCATCGGTTGGTTGGGCTCTGCGGCCAAGACTATCGTTTCCTCCTCTGAGTCGGTCAGTGAAGGGATATCCGTCTCCGCTTCTCGAGAGGAGGCACCCACTACATTGCAGGATGAGGCTTTTGCCTTGCCTTTAGATTTCCTGTTGGTCACAGTAGTCCATTGCTGCTCATTGACAAGGTCAGGGTGGACCCACATGATTTCCCCTTGAGGTGTAGGGACGGGTACCAAGCCTTTCTCATGCTGCTGGTGAGGGTCTGTGTTGACCACTCTCAGTTCTCCTTTCGGAACAGGAGTCACCCCCGCAGGCGTTGGAGGTTGTCTCCCGAACTGGAGAACCGACGTTACATTAGCCGTCACCTTCTTCTGCTTTGGTCGGAACTTTAACACCTCCGCGTCAATCAGAGCCTGAAGGATGTCCTTGAAGACGTAGCAGCTTTTGGTGGGGTGTCCCAACATCCTGTGATACATGCAGTAGTTGGGATTGTCGGTCTTGCCGACCTCCTCTGGGCGTCGAGCTTCAGGGAGCTTCAGTCGGTTGCTCTTGTTAAGTAGTTTAAAGAGCGAATCGACATGTTCTTCCTTGAAGGAATATTGCTTGTTGGCGCGTGGCTAGCTCGAAGAGCCACTCGCCTTGCCTGATTGAGGTTTGGCGGGAGATTTGGTCTCCGTTGCCAAATTATCCTTCCGCTTTGTTTGGAGGGATGTATCTGGCGCACGCCTTGTCGACCTTTCCGGCCTAGGCTTACCTTCCTCCGCTCTGACGCGAGCGACAATCTCCTCAGCCTGTTCACCTTGTTGGACTAATTGCTTCCAGGTGCGACTTTCAGCAACTCCTATTTGAGCAAGGAGCGAGGTTTGGAGATTGTGGCGGCATGTTTCCACCAGGGTGGCCTGGGTCATACCGCTTGGACACCGGAGTGCCATGTTTCGAAATCTTTCCACGAAAGATTTGACGGACTCCCCTTTTCGCTATTTGGTAGCCAAAAGGGTTGGCATTGTGACTTCGGAGTCATCCTCGAAGAAGCGTGTTAAAAAAGAGCTTCTCCAAATCGCCCCAGTTCTTGATAGAACCTTCTGGGAGCTTCATAAACCTTTCAAAGGCCAACCCTTTCAGGGTGCTGATGAACAGGCGTGCCAGGATGGCGTCATTATCTACTACATTCCCGGTTTGGGATTTGAAGTAGTAGATGTGCTGGTTGGGTGACCCCTTCCATCAAAGGCTTGAAGAGTTGGAGCTTTGAACTTGGGCGGGTACGGAACCAAGTCCCATTCAGCCGGGTAGGGCCGGACCACTCCTACTTCTGGAGGTCTTTGCGATTAGCAAGGGCCTCGAGGCGTCGCTCTAGTTGACTCATTCTTTTAACATGAGCCTTTCCCTGGTCTTGGTCGCCTTTTACTTGCGACGAGGACTTGGACGAGCCGGAGGTAGATCGCCGCGTCTCCTCAGAAGGTTCGGAAGATGAGCTTTCTCCCTTTTTCCCTTTGCCCTTTGACTTTTTAGGAGGGGACCTCCTCCTGTCTTCGAGCAGCTGTGCAATCGCCTGCTTGAGGGAGTTGATAGATTCCTGCTGAGCAAGAATCATATCCATTTGTGCCTTCTGGATCTGCTCCAAACGTTTAGTCGTCTCCTCAGGAGCGCCTGTCATGTAGGCGGAGGTCTCCTTCTTGACGGAAGAGTTCGAAGCTCTTGATTCCGCTACAGCGGAGTGGGAATCATAATGCCATGGGCTAAGGCATTATAATCAATTGGGGGAATGGCCCCAGTCCGGGTGCGAGTGTGTCGATACACTCCTTCCGGTTCAGAGTCAGACTCGGAGTCGTCTGAGCTGACTGCAAGTTGTTTTCCCTTGCTCCTGCTTGTCATATTCGCAGTGAGCTCTGGGTACTCAACGTCAGAGAAGGTTCTTCTTCTGTGGGAGCGTCTTCTTTTAGCTGACGGAGGAATCAGGGTCAGCTGTCTGACTAAAGACTGCTGGTGCACGCCTGACCCGCAACGGCACTCAGTGAGCATATGGATGAGCCGTTGGCAGCAACACGACGAAGTGGCCTGATTGGCACTTCTTTTCTTCGTCAGATAATCCCTCAAATCCATGGGAGGGGGATTGAAAAGATCAACCTCACAACGTCGAAGACGGGAGGCATCCATGTGCTGCACAGCCTGGACGCAGGCTTCAGGGACGCGGTTCTCGCGACGCGGCTGTGTAACGCGCGTCTGGCGTCTCTGCTGAGATGAAACGCGAGTCTCGCGTTGCTGCCTGGTGCGTCTGGGCAGAGGCACTTGAGAGAGGATGGGCTGCTGGGCCCCACGCCTATGAGCTCGTGCCTCCTGCGTTTGACGAGGCGCAGAGGTCTCACCTTGGCGTTTGATGAGTTGGTCCTCGGAGGACCTAACTGAAGGAATCTTGCGTTTGGGACGCCAAACGCGAATTTCACGTACTGGATGCGGCGCGGGCAAGACGCGAGATTGTACGTCGCGTCCAGCCTCAGTTGGACAACCAACGGTTCCAACTTGCAGCTGACGCGCACGTCTCCTCTGTCGACGCTCAGCGTTTCGATTGCGTCGAGGAGGTGAAGAGAGACCAACAACATCCTGATGTTGAACATCAGGGATTTTGACCACGCGGGTCTCCTGAGAGACGCTGACGCGGGTGTTCTGTGCGACGCTGTTGGTCGGAAAGGCAGATGTGCCTGGGACCACACGGGCCTTCTGAGAGGCGTTGGCGCGAGTACCTTGCTTGGCACAGGCAGCAGCAGGGGAGCTCGAGAAAGCCATGGATTGGGCCTCGAGGCCATTCCCCGTCGAGACCCGGCGGCAGACACGGGTCTTTGGGCTCTTGGAGCCAGAAGAGAGAAACTCTTCGTACTTCGCCTGGTCGAACTCGACAACGAGCGATTTGACCATCTTTCCCTTATAGTGGACGTCATCTTGCGCCACTATTTGCTCCTCAGTGACAAACGTGATCCCCAGCGGAGTCGCCATCTCTTGTATGACCCGGGAAAGAGGGAGACAGTGAATTGCCGTAAAAGTTTTCCTTGAATCAAATGAAAAAGATTACAACAAGAACTGTTCCTTCCGGTTACAAGGGAGGGAGAATATTGAATCTTGAATTCCCCCTTTGTTTAAGGCTGGGTTCTTCGTGTGGCGGTGGAGAGTGAATCTTGTTCTCCGTTGACCAGATACCGTCCTTCAGGGATCTCCTCTTTGGCCGGTAGAAAGAGTGACACAGCTCTGTCTACCAAAACTCTAAAAGAGAAGGTAGGCGAAGGCTAGCTCGTACGCAGCGAACTTGCTGAAGAGACTTCTCTCTCTCTCTCTCTTCTGATGATCTTCCCCTTGATGCCGATCGCCAAAAATTCGACCCCTTCTTCATAGCGACGGGGCTATTTATAGAGGTCCCAGGGGTGAACGTGCCCCCTGAAAATGCTCCACAATGAGGGCCAACTTCCCTGCTACATGGGCGGTAACTAACCCACGTGCTTGCTAAAGACATGCCACGATGGGGGCTGATCTCCCCTACGTGTGGGCAGTGATTGGTCCCTTAACCAAGGCGGTTATAACTGAGACGCGGGTTTTAGACCTATGCGTCTTGAAGCTGAGACGCGGGTGTCAGGCCAACGCGCCTTGATGCTGAGACGCGGGTGTCGAGCCAACGCGCTTTGATGCCGAGACGCGGGTGTCCAGCCAACGCGCCTTGATGCCGAGACGCGGGTGTCGAGCCAACGCGCCTTGATGCCGAGACGCGGGTGTCGAGCCAACGCGCCTTGCTGAGACGTGGGTGTCGAGCCAACGCGCCTTGACGCTGAGACGTGGGTGATACTCCCTCGCGTCTAGAGCTTGAAACTTTGCTTTTCAATAGCTTGTCCTCCAGTAACTTTTGGACAGCCTACAGTGATAATTGACATGATTGAAAATTGTATTGAATGCTCCTTCCACCATTGCAGGATTGAAAACTTTATATCTTTAAAATCTTCACCAAACTCAAATAAAGTGGTAAAATAACTACCAAGCTCGGTGTTTCGAGCTTAATGAAGATCCCTGGGATTTTTTGGCTCTTTGCAATAGTAGTAGTTGTCCTCTACTAAGTTTAGAGATATCCTCAACTTTACTACTAGTCTAGCCATGACCAAGGTTATTACTACTTGAACGATATACTCTACTATATTCATTATATAAAGAATAAATTTCTTTTTTTTTTTACTAAATAAATCATAAACTTCTTCATCTACTTAAATAAAGTCATAATAAGCCTTAAAATAGTAATGCAATCTATCTAATTTACATTATGGATCAAAACACGTGCAACTAAATGAATAGATGGAATTGTTTTAAAATATTTTACCCATGTATTTTTTATTGCTTGAATACAAAAAATAAATTCAAATCATTTTCATGTTCTTCTAGCGCACCACGAATATTTATACACTCAATTAAAAATAAATGTGTTGTACGATAATAAATACCAGATAAAAACTTTTAAGTTATCCAAAATACTTTTGCATGCATCTCATTGCGTTGGATATAAATTAATATCAATAGTATTGTTAGTAATAAAATCACATAATAATTCTTTATAGTCATTACTATCATTAAGTAATGCATAAGTTGAATTCCAGCTAGTTGGAACATCCCGTGGAAATTGTTTTGATCTCACACCTTTTGATTTACAATATTTTCTCTATTCTTTCATTACTCTTAGATGTGTCCATCAATAGTGAAGTATGTGCCTAATAGGTTTAATATAATCTTCTAATTGTTTTAATCCATCTTGCACACATAGATTTAAAACATGACAAATACATCTGTGATGAAAAAATTTACCCCCAAATGCAGGTTTACAAATCTTTATAATTCATGTATAGATGCAATATTAGCAGATATATTATCAAAACTGATTGCAAAAATCTTATTAATCAAATCATGTTCTTCTAAAACTACTTTTATCATTCTATAAATATTATGAGAAATATGTCGTTCATAATAAAAAACTCTGAAAGCAATTACTCTTTTTTGTAAATTTCATTCACAATCAACCCAATGACAAGTGATTCTTATATAACAATGTTGTTGCCAATGATCACTCCATATATCGCTACATATAGATACACACCCATCAAAAGTGATAAAAAATTATGTAATTCTTTTTTTATAAAGCTTATGTAATGTGAGTGTGAGAGTGGTCCTATGCACTTTAGTTGCTTGGGGATTTAATGCATTTTTATAGTAATTTATAAACCAAAATTTTCACTAAAACTAAAAGACAAGTGTAACCATTTGTGCTAATTCATCTTTATTTTTAACATCAGAGAAATAAAATATTGAGGGATAGTGGTAGCGTATCGTAATATTTGATATTACGTTTTTGTGAGATAGGCTTTACAAGGATTCACCTCTCTAGATGCTTTCGAAATGTTCTATAACCACCGGAAGTGGACCACTTATAAGTTTTTTGAACAATACTTGCAACTTACACTAACGACTGTGCCCGACTCATTCTTGATTTTCATGAAATGGTCCACGAAAAGATCATACTTTAATTTTTGACTAGTGGCAACGGTATCTTCTTCGTCACTATCACCGGCTTGAGTTCAGATCTTTGGGTTAGAATATTGATTTGTACCTCTTCTTCGGGATGTATTTTCAATGCATCAGTATCTAGGCTGTAATTCATCTCAGGCGATTGTAAAAAATTGAAAATATCATTTTGATCGAGCCAAACCTGCACAAAAAAATACAGAAATTTAGAACAGTGCTAGGTTCTCAATTCTACCGTGTAGCCTAGGGCTAACGGGTCGTGATCTATAGGGAGGGACAGCGATGGAAGCGTTGTGTAAGTTTCTCTCTTTTAATTTATCGAAACTAATTAATACTTATCTTTTCAATTTTATAAAAAGAAAATAAACTTATTATGTTAAGTTAAGAAGAGATGGTAGAAGATGAGATTGTGGTGTTATTATTTTATTTATAAAAAAAGGAAAGACAAAAAAAAAAGAGAATTATAACTCTAAACTAACGAACTGAAAAAGAAAACAAAAAAGTATTTACCTCTACCGTTGAATCATAACAAAGACTTATTTCAGCATGAAGTAAAGCAAAGTAGTATAAAAGAATAAAAGAAAGTAAGGCTTCGGCAAGATTGAGCAAAATGAAGAAAAGTGAGAAACCTCCATTGATTGTCACCTTCAATATAAGTTTCTTGAAGAAAAGATTACAATAGTGTCACTTTACAATAACTCTTCCTCTTTTTTGATCATGTAACTCTCTCTAACCTAAAAAATAAAATAAAAAATAAAAATTACATTGAAGAAGAAAAGAAAACCTAAACTAAATCTCTCTCTGGAGTGGTGCCATTTTTGCTTTCGAGGTATGAGGGTATTTATAGGAGAAAACTAGAGGGATAGAAAGCGTATGAAGATAGGAAGATCTGGATATTTCTGAATTTCAGTTCTCCCTTATCTCTGAACTTGATTTGATTTATCTAGAAATTCAATTCTGATCTGCAGTCTGTTGGCGTGTTGTGCTAAATATCACTTATCAAATTATAGAATTGGAACGCATGATCAACATAAGAATTATAGCCCTTTAGGTCTTCTTCGTAGCATCTTGAATCATTAGATTTGAGTTTCAGTAGCGAAAGTTATGATTAAAATGCTGAACTGTATCCAGTCTGAATTCGAATCTAAATTGCTTCATCTCATCCGTTGATCTTCTCTCTATCTATTTATCCTCTTAAATTTTCAATTTGTCTTCTAGAATTGATAAGATATTCACTTATCTTCAGCGAAACATATAGGGCCTTCAAACAATCCATTTTTCTCTTGAAATTAGATAATATTATCTTATCTGATATATCTAGTTTTCAGATAAGATAGCTTCTAGAACCTTTAGATTTGAATCGATCCCCTTTCTTTTGAACTTTTGAATTTAATTAGATAAATTTCATGATTATCTGCTCCCTATCATACCCTGCATGAATTAGGACATAAAGACAAGTTATTTGCAATATTCATTACAGAATATATGTAGAAATGTAATAATATTTATGTAATATATATGTCGGGTTGACTTTCACCAACCTTGCTCTTGACTTTTGCCGACAAACTTTCACTTGTCATGGAAGAGTATGAAAATTGAAAAAAGATTATTGAGAGAGATTTTGGTGAGATACTATTGGAGAGAGAGATTTTGTAGGGAGATTATGTAGAAAGATTATAAGGCCTTGTAGAGTAGGAGTCATGAAGAGAGATTTTGTAGAGAATTATAGGGAGAGATTGTTGCGAGAAATATTGGAGGGGTTTGAATTTTGTTGTGGAGGATAATGAGGGAAATGTGCATATTTATAGGTTTCAAATAATATTTAAAAATTTAAAAAAATTGCCCCTGCCCCGACGGTCCAAATTGGACCTTGGGGCTTGGAAGTTGGAGCCAAGAGCCAACGTTCATTTGAACGTTGGCTCAAAGCCCCAAGACCCCCACAGTCCAATTTTTGGATCCTTGGGATTAAAAAAAGGCCCACTAAGCCCGCTTAGCTGGCCAGGCCGGCAAGCAGGTCAGGCCGGAAAAAAAAATCAGTTTGTACTGGGAACCGGCGGTTCCCAGTTCCAGAAAGTATCAACCGGAACCGGTTCATTAAAGGGCAGGTTCCGGTTCAGTTTGGAACCGGCGAATCAGAAGGCCGGTCCAGTTCCAGTTCCAACATACCAGTTTTCGGTTCAGTTCTCCGCTTCGAACCGAACTGGGGTCTGGTCTACCTCTAAGTACTCAAACAACCATAAAAAAACAAACAAACTCAAATTTGAGATCTTTCAACATTCCTCTCTTCTGATATGACGTTGTCGTGAAGAACTCTTCATTCACTCGTACGTTGCCTTCCTGCACTCCCCGTAGAGGATTGCGCATCGTCAGCACCTCCATTTTCCCAAACATCGCATAAACGCCGCTGTCGTTCCCGTTGCCACTCACATTGCTCCTGCCATCATCACCATCATCGTCATTGTCATCAATGTCATTGTTCTGATCCAAATTCATGAGATGTTCCTCGTACATGATGCTCGTAATCATTATCCCCCCTTCGAGCTTCGTCCTCAGCTCGTTGCCTTTGAGCAGCCGGACGATCTCCCTCAATGTTGGCCTCCTCTTTGTCTCCCTTTGCACACACAATGCCGCAATATTGATGGCCCTGCGAAGCTGGGCCTCGTCATAGTTATTTCGGACTCTGGGATCGACAAGGGCACGGAGACGATCCTGGGCAATCAGGGGCTCGACCCACTCTGTGATTTTGCACTTTAGGTCCCCGGGAGCTTCTCGATGGGCTTGCGCCCGGTGATGAGCTTGAGGAGGAGGATGCTGAAGTTGTAGACGTCGTTGCTCTCGGACACCTTGCCCCACATTGCGTACTCGGGGGCGAGGTAGCCGAGGGTGCCCTTCATGCGGGTGGTGCATTGGCTGACGCCATCGGTGATGAGCTTGGCGAAGCCGAAGTCAGCGATAAGGGGCTCGCAGTCGGAGCCGAGGAGGACGTTGCTGGCCTTGATGTCGTGCTAAATTATCCTCGCAAAACCCATTGGTGTCTGTGTGAAACTCCTTGTAAGTGAACATTCTCCATGTCGTCGGCCCTTGCCTTCCAACAACACTGCAATATCTAAAGAAATAAACACAAATCATCGCTTGAACCCTTGAAAATTTATCTAATCATCTACAAAATCAGTAATACTGCTTCACCGTACCCCTGCTCAACCTTCTCATGTCTGCAGCACGAGCTCAACCACGAGCCCATTGCGACTGTATCATGCCCCTCTTCTTAAAATACGCTGGAGCGGGACGCGATGAGAGTCAGCGACGCATATACGCAAGAAAAATACCTCACGTATAAGCGTTAAGCCTTAAGTAACCCAGAACAAGTTATAAATCTATACTATAATGAATCAATGATCACTACAATATCACATATAAGCATCCACGCATGATATCTTATAAATAAAGAATTAGAATAAAGACTGAATCTGATATGCAAGAATCAAGAAAAATACAGAAACAGGAATAAAAAGGAGGCAAGAATACCAGAATCAAAAAGGGAGAAACTCTTGACTTCTCACAACATGCACAGGCTCATCAAATACCTAATTACTGAAATAAAGCATATCCAATATCTGGACCTGCAAATCCAAGGTCGTCAGAAGTGACCTAGTGAGTATATAAGAAAAGGGAAGTGCTCGTGCATATAAACAGTGTGTACAATAACAACATGATAACTGAAAACAAAAGATAACTGAATAATCAATATCATAAACAGAAAGCAATAAAGCCAGTCAGTATAAAATCAGATGTCCAATCAGGTCAGCTGTATCATTGGGTGTCCAACATGCATACATGTATCGGCAAAGACAATCAGTTACAGTGCATTATTAATTATTTTGTCAGTGAACACCAATTGTCACCTGTAATAGACACATCTCATAGTACGCCTATCACACGTGCCAATCTAGATCCTATGTTATTCAAATCAGTAGAAGAGACATTGTTCATAGTTTAGGTGGTTTTCGTACATACCCAGAATCACGGCCTAATCACCTGGTGCTGAATCAGGTCCTACCACTAGGTAGTCAATAACAATAAGCATATGAACAATATGGGATGTCAATCATCCCCCGGAACACTATAGTGGAATCGTAAATCGGTTGCGCAACTTGTATCCTAGGTCCACCGAAAATGTAAACGATGTCTCCTCCATCAAAATTTTCAATCCCAGTGTAAGTTGTCTTTTTATATTAATATCTAGATCAATCAATATCCATGTTATTTCGATTACTAAGACAATACGATGACAGTACCAATACCAATGGTGATAAAAATAATAATGTAGACAATATTATCATGTAAACGGTAGAATAATGAACAATATATGTGTTACGGTCTGATAATATTTTTTCAATAACTTTAAATAACATGAATCAATATAATAATGAATTCAGCTACTGCTCAATAGACAGTCTCATGTAGAACTGATCAATATCTCATCCATCTACATCAGGATATAATAGTAACTGATCCGTCCACTTATAACCTCAATACAATTATCGTGAATATCAAGTCTTAATTCATATCAAAGTATATGACACAGTAAACCACCATATCAATGAATCAATAATCAGTTCTCTCATCGCTACCAATCTACTCTAATCCTCTGAGTCATCTATATGTCCCTCTTCTAAATCAGTGGTGTATACAGGTCTTAATATCTAAAATAACACACTCCACCATATCTAAATAACCATCGCTATCCAAATCTAATCCAGATCATCAGTCAACCCTCAGTTCCATCATGCTCAATCAAAAGGATCCAAATCCAAGGTAACTAATCAAATATGAAAATGAATAATCTACTAGTCCTGATCAGTCTAATCGAATACTATTCCTGAACTCAAGATCAACTCTATTCCAATCGAGTCTACTGACAAGTCTAAGATCAAAATCTCATCTTTTATAAAGCTACACAATTTTAAATAAATTCTCAATATTTAGTTAAATTCTCATCTAAGTTACCATAAAATAAATGAAGATTAAGTCTGATAATGCTTTTCACAAAATCTACTTACTAAAGTACAATCACCAGCTAATCATTCTCCAGATCGATAATATCCCAGTTCAAACCCCTCACATCAAGGTATGTAACAAACTAAATAATAACAATTTAAATATTAATCTCAGTGACAATTATCGAATCCAAATACATCTGACATCGAGGATATCTCTGATCTAACACCACTAAAATAATCTACACTTTCTCAATAACAATAATTCATTTTAAATAAATATTTACAAATCGACAGAGTCCGCTATTCTAGCTAATCTGATCTGCTCTCGAAATCTCAAGTCAAGCTTTATCCCAATAAAATCATTAGTAGGTCTAGGTATCAACTACTGAAGCACTACTCCGAAAATCTAGTCGACAATATATCAAACGCATTTCAGTCTCAAGCACCGCTATTCTGGTATAGATATCAACTAAGAGAGCATGATCATGAACAGTATAATGCAGAATAATATAAATATTCGCATGAAAAAAATAAGATAAAGCGTTGAAATCGAAATAGACCAATAAACAAACACTCACATGAAATGACGTGATTTTGAAACCGAGTCACCGTCTGGTCTTCACTGCATGAATCGATATGAATCTCTGGATCATCCTGTCTATCGGTCTTTGAATCGCCAGTGTATTGGGTCCACAGCGAACACGAATATGGATCGGGTCTGGATCTCACGGGCGGGTTCGTATCACTGCAACACATAACTGAACACTCAAGAACGCACGTACACATAAATACACGTACATACAAACACATACGTACATACATATACTAATATAACACATACATACACTTATACCCATACATAAATGCATATATACGAATATACACATACATACCCGCGCATATATATGAGTATACACTATACACACACACATACATACATATACACTCTTACATAAACATATACAATAATAATGCACACCTCCATGCACACGTATCACATATTCACAAATGTACCATCACATAATAATTTATGCACACCCAATCACAAATGATATATATATAAATACATACATAATAATATAGAAATAGAGAGGAAGAGAGGACACACTCACGGTGTAGGAGGAGACATGACTGGGAGAAGGCTGCGGCGGAGCTCGTTGGAGGAGGTAGAAGTCGCGGAGGGGGAAAAACTCACGGCCAACCATGGAGAGTTTGACGACAGAGGAGGCGGAGGCCGCGAGAATGTGGGATGTCGCAAGCTGCCATTGCAGTCTCGCTAGAGAAGAAAAAGGAGGCTGTATGGTGGGTTGGGGTTGCCAGCAAAGAAAGGAGGAGAAGATTAGGTTAGAGTTTCGGTTTGAGTTTTGGCTCAAATAAAAGAAAAATAGAAGGTATGGAAATGAGCTCATGGCATGGGCCAAGGAAAAATAAAAGAAAGATAGGTAATAAATATGGGCTAATGGGTAAAGGTAAAGCATATGAAAATGAATACTTGGGTTTGGATTGGGCTTAGGATAAAGAATAGTAAAATAAAGAAAAAGAAAAATAGGGGGCAAGAAGTGAGCTTGTCTAAGAATAATGCACAAAATAAATATCAATAATATTAATAATATGAATAATAACAATAATATACAAAGATATTTAATAATAAAAATAATAATTATTACCAATAGTAATAACTATAATAATAATACATAACAACAATAATAATTAACAACAAAATACATGCAATAAAAAATATTATTATTCATTATTAAATCTTGTATTTCAAAAATAAAGGTATTACATTCTACCCACCTTATAAAAATTTCATCCTCGAAATTTCAATAAAGCAGGGAATAATAAAATTCAAGTTAAAAGAGAAGATAAATCTTCCACATCACTTCTCACTGTATCATGGGCCCACCATGCTTCCTCTGCATGCTCTTATCTCTGCTAAGGCTTTAACATGGAGTGATCTCAGGAGACAAATTCAGAAAATAGAATTGGAAAGAAGAATAAGAATAAAAATCAGAATGGAACCAAGATTACTTTTAAAAGTTCTAACATAACTTAGGTTTTTCTTTTTATTAAAAAAATAAAAAAATTAACATTTTCTTTACTTTTAAAAAAAATTTGAAAATAGAAACAATATTTTGAGATATTTTTGTAAGAAATTAAGTCAATTTTAAGGAATAGGAAAATCAAAATTAGGATTTCTTATACTTGGTCAAAATAAGATTATTTGTATGATTTTTAGGGTTAGGAAGATAATTTGTCAAAGTAATTTATTCTTGACCTTTACCTTGATGAATATGTACACTTCATACACTTACGCACTTAGGGTTCAAAACACAGATACTTATGCCTTAAAAAATAAAAAATATATATAAAAGATAAACAAATCTAATTATTAATTAGCTAGGTGTTTTGGCCTAAGCAAGCCTTAGTATTTATGCGAAAGATGATTAGATAAGTTTGAGAAATAATATATATATAAAAATCCTCTGATTAAGCTGGGTGTTTGTGCCTAATAAAGCATAAGAATTCACAAGGTGCATATGACTTAGGATAAAGTAATAGACTAGATGAGAAGTATAATTTGACTCTTTACTTTGATTGATAACAAATTTTGAATAGAGACTAAGTTTAGGAATGAAAAATTCGGTTTTCCTATGACTTAAAGATTACTTAAAACTTACAATAATATTTCAAATTTTTTCTTCAAAATGAGTTTTCGAAATACTAACAATTTTCTCTTTCTTTACGGATTTTGTGAGTGTAATCCTCTGAAAACCCTCACGAGACAAAACTCGTCCTCTAGAGGAAACCTAGAGGTTTAACGGCTTGTTGCATAGGCTCAGTGCAATCGCGTGACCTGCGAAAGTGGTCTAATAAGTTTTTGTTTAGTTGTTTTGCTCGAGGACGAGCAAAAGATAGGTATGGAGGTGTGATCGGTTGCTAATATTGCACATTCATTATCATATTCTCATACTTATTATAAAATAAACTCTAGTTTTTCCTAATTATTGTTTAATATATTTGCAGGCTCATTCCTAAAGGAGAGGGAAGAGAAATGAGCCCAAAAGCCCATCAAATTCTGATTTAAATCAGAATTAATTCGAAGTCAGTAAATCAGGGCAGATCAGGTCGGTTCAGATCGGTTGAAAACAAGTTAGAACAAATTCTTACAAATCAATCAGTTGAAGCCAAAGATCAAAGGCTATTCGTCAAAATCTCAGACTTAAACTGCAAATCCAGCTGAAGATAAATACAAATCGAGAAGCGGGGAGTACCACCAACAGGGCGGGCCACCTAGCCACACCCTGGCCGCAGAAACGCGGTAAAAGCCGCATTTTCGCGGCTTTGTTAGGGAGTTAGGGGGAGCGTTTGCTCCCCCTATTTTCATACTCTCTCCTATGTTGGGTTTTTGCCTATATACCGGGATTTTCAGAGCGTACAGGGACGACCATGCAGAGATAGAATTTAGTCCACTTTTTCATTCTTTGTAGTGTAGGTTTTTGTTTCTTTTCATGTAATTTTCAGTTTTAATTTATATAAATCAGAGGAGATCAGAGTTTCATAGGAGAATGAGAACGAAGCTTGTGCTGAGAGTGACACCGGTGTAAGATTTTCTTCTTTTCTCTTATTGCCATAAAATCAAATCTGTAGTTTTCCTTTTGTATGTACTTTATTTTTGTTCTTCTTCTTCTTCTCTACTTTTCTTTTTTTTGGTACCAATTGCTATCCAAGTGAGTCTTAAAGCATCGAAAGAGCCTTGCCTTTGCGAGTGCCACCGATAGCTCATGACGATAGATTTTTAGTTTCATTCTGCATCACTTCATGCTTGCAATTTCTTGATGATATAATGTGGAGGAGACGGGAATCAACTCTTATGGGCTATACGTTGATCGCCTCACTTCAAGGTAACATCATTGCAAAAGATTCAAGGTAAGCATTTGGCCAAAGGAGGTAAGTAACTTTTAGATTCTTTCTTTTAATTCTTTAGTTTAGAACACCACAATTTACCACTTCTTTTATCACTCCTTTTCCATTTCTTTATACATATAATTTCTAATTTCTCCATCTTCTTAATCTACCATCTTCTTCCTAATTTAACTTTAACTCAATTTTTCCTTTTTCTTTTAAAGAACTAAAGAAGAACTTTAACCATACTTTGTAGCTAAAAGAGAACTTACTAAAAAGCTTCCATCGCTAGTCCCTCCTTATGGATCACGACCCGCATAGCCACTTGCTATAGCGGTAGAATTGAGCATCTTACACTATTATTATAAAAGTTCTGAAATTCTCTATTTTTGTGCAGGAAAATCTCAGTCAAATTTTGGCGCCGTTGCTGGGGAGGGACGGTAAGTAATTCTCATTAAAGTTTACATTTTTGCTTAACCTTCTTCTTAGTTTTTTGTGTACAGATTTAACAACAAGGAACTTTTGCTGCAGTAGATATATAAGTGGCCTTGGACTCTGCTCAAAAAAGCAGAGCCAAGATTCCTCAGATTGCTACATTCCTGTGGCAATCTGAGTGAACTACTAACCTGTATTTTCTGCAGGTTAGCTGAATTGCAAAGTTTAATATCTATACCAATTAATTTTCTTGTTTGTCTCACTGTACTTCCTTTCTAACGTCAACAGTAAAATGATGTTTATTAAATGTTAAAATGGTTTAGACTTTGCATTTAAGCACGTGTCTAATTCATTTATATTTTACATTACTGTTAAAGAGTGCTGGAGCAAAAGGTATGTTTGCATAGCATATAGTTTAGGAAACATTCTCGAGTGATTATTTGCTTGTTGAATGTTACTTTTCTTTATCCTGCACACTTAGCACAATCAATCTTAAGTGCTTGTCTTATAAAAAAGATAAGGTGGGGAAGTCATTACCCTCCCTTAACTCACGAACAATCTCCTCACTCACTAGCCCAAGCCTAACTAAAAAATGAGTAGACGTTTGCCCTAGGGACATCTCGACTCAATTAGGAGATTATCCTAAGGGGAATGTGTTAAAATTTGACTCCTGTCAAATCAGTGTCTAAGGAAAGGGATTGAGGGGCGAAACCCCGAAGGCTGGTGGTTTGGTTTAATTAGGCCCGTCGCTTTTGCGTGGATACCCCCACCAATCTTACCCTGACCTGGCTGATTAGCTTGTAGTCAAAGTCTGCATTATACTCCCGTGGACAGTCTAACCAGTTAGGAGTCGTCTAGGTCAAAGGTCTACCCTAACTTAGTTTAGAATTTTTTTCTTTGTTTGCTTATTTGTTTGTGTTTTATTGTGTGATATGGCTTATAAAAATAATTTTTTTAATTTAATGGTAATTCATATTACACCTCTTTTTTGAATATTACCAATCTGGCATATCATAACTTTAACCAACCTAGTGTGCCAGATTGGTCTTATCCGAATCAATATAATACATGCCCCCAATCTTATAACCATAGTTTCCAGAATAATTTCAACTCTGTTGGCCCAAGGTTACAATCACCCATGATTAGTGTATTTTGATGATTACAAAACATATTAGTTATTTGTACTAATAACATTTGTTGTTTAAGTGTGTTTCAGATTTTATTCATTCTAGAAGTCTTCTCTCACAAATACAAGGATTTGGACTCAAGTCAACTCCAATTGGGCTCAAGGAACAAGTGTTGAAGATTATATGAAGAAGCCTATTGAAGATCTTGAAGTCCTTAGAAACATTGTAAGAAATAGAATGTTAAAGTTTGAGTATATGAAATTTGGCTCTAGGATTTGCACACACACTTGTTTCATATATTTCCTATGTTTTGAAAATGGTTATTTCTAAGTTTTATGCCTTAGTTTATATATACATGTACCAAAAGCTTTATATCTTGAAAATCTTGTATAAAACATGTGTATAAAACTATTTTCTGCATAATACTTAGCTATATGTATTTTTTAAAATATTTCTCAAAATTTTTCTAACTCAAAACCAGCCCAGTTTTCTGTTTCAGGCAACTCCGGCCGACCGGCTCGGTCGACCGGCGATGTGTCTGGACATGCACTGTTTGTGCATGTCTGTCGGTCGACCGGAACCGGTCGACCGACGGAGAGCAAATTGCTCACAGGTTTTTTCGGTCGACCGGACCGGTCGACCGGAAGAAGGAAACTGTGTTTCCTCTTTTGGGACGGTCACGACCGGACCGGTCGACCGAGAGCCAACGGCTCTTTGCAGCTGGCCTTGCGGTCGACCGGACCGGTCGACCGCCAAGCCTGCTGTAGCCTAACGGCTCTTTCCTCTTTGGGCTATTCTGAAAAACTGTTTTTGTTTTCAGCTTTAACAGATTTTTGGAGAGTTGTTGGGGAGCTTTTGCAGGTCAAATTAGGTGTAAAGAAATTGTTTTTAACCTATTTTCTAACCCTATAAATAGAGGAGAAGTCTCTCTTGCATATTACCTAGAAAAATCCTCAAGTTTGTGTTGTTTTCAAAAGAGAAAAGAAAAGAGTTTAAAGCCTTCATTCCAATTCTTTTAAAGTTTTGTTTTTTCAGTTGTGTTTGATTGTCTATATCACTCTACAACTGAAGTTTTCTCACCACACTTCATAGAGCCAAAAATCCTATACTCATTCTATAGTGAAGTTGTAATAGAAGTGAGACTGTTTGTAAAAGAGTTTGAGAAAAAGTGTAGTGATCTTGTTGTGATCACTTTGTTCTTGTAATCCTTTCCTTGTGGAGCAACCTCTTCGGTAGAGGTCCTTTGTACTCGTGGAGCTCGGTGCTCGGTCTTCGGTAGACCAAATTGTAAAGGCGTCCTCGGTGGATAGTGAAAACCCTTCACGGAGGTGAAGGCGGGGAGTAGAGTGGTGGCTCGAACCTCGAAACAAATCACTTTGTTTGCGATTGCCTTTGCGTCCAATTCTTGCTTTACTTTTCAATAGTTTCTTATTGCTTTCTATTGCATACTTGTGATATTGTTTAAATCTCTTGTGCTACTATTTGCTTGCTTGTAATTCTTGCCATATATCATTGTGTTTGCATCATTCTTCATATCATCCATTTCATACTTGTGTGTGCCAATCCCGTACTCATCCAACAAGAGCTTCACATAGCGCCTCAACCCATATCAAGGGGAATCAAGAGGAGTTTAGTCCAGAGCCTCGCAAGAGGAATTCGGCTACACTTGTTGAATTGTACTAAGTTGAGCCACACTTGTTTTAGGTTCCGCATTTAGAGAGTTAAAATTTTTAAGATTAGCAATCACACCTATTCACCCCCCCTCTAGGTGTTTTTCAATTGGTATCAGAGCTTGGACTCTAGGATTTGGTTTAACAACTTAGAGAAGATCCTAATTTGCTAATCATTTCATTCATATTCATATAGTAAAAATGGCCGATGGAATTAAGACCCCTCCTAAGTTTGATGGACTTAACTTTCCCATATGGAAAGTTAAGATGACCGTGTTTTTGCAATCTCTAGGTAGCCGAGTTGCAAAAGCCGTGACTAAGTCCTTTAGTGTACCCCCCGGTGACGAATCCACTTGGTCCGAAATAGAGACTAAGGAATTCGATGCCAATGCCAAAGCTCACTATGCACTTCTACAAGCCCTTAATGATGATGACATTTCTAGGGTTATCCATTGCAAATCCGCATATGAGATTTGGTCACATTTGATAGTCACTCATGAGGGGACCTCACAAGTAAAGAAGGCTAAGATTGACCTTCTTCGGTCCCAATATGAAACATTTAGCATGCAAGAAAATGAAACCATAGATGATATGGTTACAAGATTTACCAAGATTACTAATGGACTCTCTTCTTTAGGTGAAGATATCAACAGTGATCAAAGAGTAAGGAAGATCATCCGTGCACTTCCTCCTTCATGGAAGTTAAAGCAACAACCTTGAAGGAACTCAACGACAATGAAGAGATGGAGCTTATAGGTCTCATTGGGAACCTCAAAACCCATGAGATGGAAAGGAAAGCTAGGGAGGATATGGCTCCTTCCAAAAAGAAGACTATCGCCTTCAAGAGTCAAGCTACACACTCCGATGAAGACGATGAAGAAGAAGATGATGAGGAGCTCTCACTCCTTGTTAAGAATGTCCGGAGGATGTACAACAAGGCGAAGTACCAAGGTAGAAGAAGATGGCAAGGAGGCAAAGAAGAAAGAAGGATCACTTGTTTCAATTGCCAAAGACCGGGACACATTGTTGCGGAGTGTCCAGACAAAGCTAAGCCCTCCACTTCAAAGAAGCCTTACAAGAAGAAGGCTATGAAGGCAACTTGGGATTCCGAAGACCGAATCTGAAGAAGAGATCGACACCGCCAACATGTGCTTCATGGCAAATGAAGGCACAAGCAAGGTAACCTCTTCCACTCCTTTAGATAATGAACTTTCAATGGATGAATTAGAAGAGGCTTTTGTTGAGTTGTCACAAAATTATGATTTCTTAAAGAAAAAGTATTTAAAGATGAAAAAGGAAAATGAATCTTTAAGTCATCAAGTTTTTACTCTTACAAAAGAAAAGGATGATTTGGTTTCCACCTTGGCCACTACTAAAAATGATTTTGAAAAATATAAGATTTCTTGCAAAGGTAAGGCCCCACTAATTGATTCTAATGAAGTTTCTATGCTTAAGGAAAGATTAGACTCATTAAGTGTTGTTTTGAAAAATTGTGAGTTTAACAAGAAGAAAATTGAGGCTATGTTTCCTAAGAAACAAGCCCCAAAGAAAAATGCTCATACTCATGTTCATGTTCATGCTACACAACCTAAACAACATGGCAAAACCCCAAAACATGCTCACACTACACATACACATCATGCATTCATGTATGGTAGAGTGTTCTCATGTTCACATTGTGGACGGAAAGGGCACTTAGCCAATTTTTGCTATGATAGATTAAACGTATCACGTCATAATGTTTGGGTTCGAGGCACTAACTTTAAAGGACCCAAGAAAGTTTGGGTACCAAAATCAACAATTATGTTAAATGATATAGGTACTTTCCAAAGCCCAACGACGTAGAGGATTGTGGTATCTTGATAGCGGTTGCTCAAGGCACATGACTTGGGACATCAATAACTTTGCAACCCTATCAAGATATCATGAAGGTGGCACCGTCACCTTCGGAGATGACGCCAAGGGTAAAATCATCGGTATCTGTAATGTAAAACTTGGCACCTCTCCTTTAATTGAAAATGTAGTTTTAGTTGATGGCCTCAAGCATAATCTCTTGAGTGTTAGTCAACTTTGTGATAAAGGTTTTGATATTGTTTTGATAATGTTGCTTGTAAAGTAATTGATAGAACTTCTAATGTTTGTGTATTTTCCGATTTTCGTGAAAGTAATGTTTATATGATTGATATGTTAAATATGTCTTATAATATTACTTGTTTGAAAGCCCTCGATGATGACTCTGGTTGTGGCATAGGAGATTAGGGCATATTTCTTTTGATCACATTCTAGGTTAAACACAAAGGAAATGGTGAAAGGTATTCCTTGCTTGAATTTTGAAAAGGACCGAGTTTGTGACGCATGTCATTTGGGAAACAAACTAAGTCTTCTTTCAAGTCAATTAAGGATATCATGACATCACGTCCTTTGGAGTTAATCCATATGGATCTTTTTGGCCCTACACAAACCAAAAGTCTAAGTGGGAATAGATTTGCTTATGTTTTGGTTGATGACTTTTCAAGATTTACTTGGGTTTTCTTTCTTGAACACAAAAACCAAGCATTTTCGTATTTCCAAACTTTTAAGAAAAGAGTTGAAAAAGAAAAGATGTTTCGATTTGAGAATAAGAAGTGATAGAGGAGGTGAATTCATTACCAACCCTTTACCACTTTTTGTGATGAACATGGAATAAAGCATGAACTTTCTTGTCCTAGAACTCCACAACAAAATGGAGTAGTTGAACGGAAAAATAGAACATTACAAGAGATGGCTAGGACAATGCTAAGTGAATATGGTCTACCACATTATTTGTGGGCCGAGGCCGTTAATACATCATGCTATATATCAAATCGTGTTTCTTGTGTAAAAATACTACTAAAACCTCTTTTGAAATGTATTTTTCTAGAAAACCTAATGTTTCCTATTTTAAAGTTTTTGGTTGCAAATGCTTTGTTTTAAACACAAAAGATAATTTAGGAAAGTTTGATGCTAGATCTTATGAGGCTATTTTTGTAGGTTACTCAAACACTAGTAAGGCTTATAGAGTTTTCATTAGATCATCATTGACTATTGAAGAGTCTATTCATGTTAAGTTTGAGGAATCTAACAAGTTTGTTAAGAATGTTGTAGAAATAGATGCATTGGATGAAGGCTTGGAGAAAGTGACCTTGGAGGATACGCCTACTATGGGAGACAAGCCAAAGGATGATGACGGAAGTGAAGCCAAAGTAGAAGAGGCTCAAGAAATGAAGATCAAATAAATGGAGATGAGCCCCCTCAACAACTTCCAAAGGATTGGAGATACAATCCACATCATCCCAAGGACCTCGTCATAGGTGAAGTATCAAAAGGGGTAACTACTCGCTCTAGACTTCATGACTATTGTGGTAACTATGCATTCATTTCTCATATTGAACCAAAAATGTCCTCGAAGCCGAGGCCGATTCATATTGGTTACTAGCCATGCAAGAGGAGCTCAATCAATTTGAGCGCAACCAAGTTTGGCACCTTGTTCCTAGGCCCCACGATAGACCAACAATTGGTACTAAGTGGATCTTTAAGAACAAGTTGGATGAATCGGGTAATGTAGTTAGAAACAAGGCTAGATTAGTTGCCCAAGGTTACACTCAAATCGAAGGGATCGATTTTGAAGAAACCTTTGCACCCGTAGCACGGCTTGAAGCCATACGGATGACACTTGCATTTGCCTCATATAAAGATTTTAAATTATTTCAAATGGATGTTAAAAGTGCTTTTCTACATGGTTTTATTGAAGAGGAGGTGTATGTTGAACAACCCCCGGGTTGTTGATCCTACACATTCGGATTTTGTTTTTAAATTAGATAAAGCTCTTTATGGTTTAAAACAAGCCCCTAGGGCTTGGTATGAAAGACTTTCTTCATTTTTGATTTCAAATGGTTTTAAGAAAGGTAAAATTGACACAACTTTGTTTACAAAACATGTAGAAAATGACATTCTTATTGTGCAAATTTATGTAGATGATATTATTTTTAGTTCTACTAATGAATCTCTTTGCCAAGCTTTTGAGTCATGCATGAAGGATGAATTCGAAATGTCTATGATGGGGGAGCTCAACTATTTCCTTGGACTCCAAATCAAGCAAAAGAAGGATGGGATCTTCATCAATCAAGCCAAGTACACAAAAGGAACTAATCAAAAGGTTTGGGTTTGAAGAATCTAAAGTAAGCAAAACTCCCATGGCAACAACTACAAAGCTTGACAAGGATGAACAAGGTAAAAGTGTAGACATTAAACTTTATAGAAGCATGATAGGTAGTTTATTGTATTTGACGGCTAGTAGGCCTGATATTATGTTTTCGTTTGTCTTTGTGCACGTTTTCAATCTTGTCCTAAAGAATCTCACATAATTGCGGTTAAACGCATAATTAGATACCTTAAGGGCACCATTGAAATGGGTTTGTGGTATCCGAAAACGGCCAATTTTCAATGACTAGTTTTCGGATGCCGACTATGCGGGTTGTAGGGTAGATAGGAAGAGCACAAGTGGAACATGTCAATTCTTGGGTAATTGTCTTGTATCTTGGTCTTCCAAAAAGCAAAATTCGGTAGCCCTTTCAACCGCCGAGGCGGAGTATGTTGCAGCCGGAGCTTGTTGTGCATAAATTCTTTGGATGAAACATACTCTCCTTGACTATGATTTACACTTTGATCATGTTAAAATATTTTGTGATAATACTAGTACTATTCACATGACAAAGAATGCAAATCAACATAGTAAAACCAACACATTGACATTAGGTATCACTTTCTTAGAGATCATTATGAGAAAGGTGATATTGATATTGATTTGTTTCTACCGATTTCAACTTGCCGATATTTTTACTAAACCATTAGACTATGCTAGATTTTCATTTATTTGCGGTGAGTTGAATGTTTGCATTATGGACTCTTAAAAAAAATATTTTCAACTTGTTTTGTTTTAACCCTTTTTGATGTATGACAAAAAGGGGGAGAATAAGTTTAGTTTGATATTTAGTTTTGATATTATTGAGTTTATTTTATGTAGAAAAAGAAAGTTTGTTTATTTAAGTTTTTGACAAAACTTTTGTACATTGAATGCTTTATGTATTGTGCTTTCAATAATCCAATTTTTTATACATAGCATTATTTGAGGGGGAGTTTTTCAAACTCTTCTTCCATGTTTATTTAAATAACCTATATGTTTTGTCATCATCAAAAAGGGGAGATTGTTGGCCCAAGGTTACAATCCCATGATTAGTGTATTTTGATGATTACAAAACATATTAGTTATTTGTACTAATAACATTTGTTGTTTAAGTGTGTTCAGATTTTATTCATTCTAGAAGTCTTCTCTCACAAATACAAGGATTTGGACTCAAGTCAACTCCAATTGGGCTCAAGGAACAAGTGTTGAAGATTATATGAAGAAGCCTATTGAAGATCTTGAAGTCCTTAGAAATATTGTAAGAAATAGAATGTTAAAGTTTGAGTATATGAAATTTGGCTCTAGGATTTGCACACACACTTGTTTCATATATTTCCTATGTTTTGAAAATGGTTATTTCTAAGTTTTATGCCTTAGTTTATATATACATGTACCAAAAGCTTTATATCTTGAAAATCTTGTATAAAACATGTGTATAAACTATTTTCTGCATAATACTTAGCTATATGTATTTTTTAAAATATTTCTCAAAATTTTTCTAACTCAAAACCAGCCCAGTTTTCTGTTTCAGGCAACTCCGGCCGACCGGCTCGGTCGACGGTGATGTGTCTGGACATGCACTGTTTGTGCATGTCTGTCGGTCGACCGGACCGGTCGACCGACGGAGAGCAAATTGCTCACAGGTTTTTTCGGTCGACCGGACCGGTCGACCGGAAGAAGGAAACTGTGTTCCTCTTTTGGGACGGTCGACCGGACCGGTCGACCGAGAGCCAACGGCTCTTTGCAGCTGGCCTTGCGGTCGACCGGACGGGTCGACCGCCAAGCCTGCTGTCCCTAACGGCTCTTTCCTCTTTGGGCTATTCTGAAAAACTGTTTTTGTTTTCAGCTTTAACAGATTTTGGAGAGTTGTTGGGGAGCTTTTGCAGGTCAAATTAGGTGTAAAGAAATTGTTTTTAACCTATTTTCTAACCCTATAAATAGAGGAGAAGTCTCTCTTGCATATTACCTAGAAAAATCCTCAAGTTTGTGTTGTTTTCAAAAGAGAAAGAAAAGAGTTTAAAGCCTTCATTCCAATCTTTTAAAGTTTGTTTTTTCAGTTGTGTTTGATTGTCTATATCACTCTACAACTGAAGTTTTCTCACCACACTTCATAGAGCCAAAAATCCTATACTCATTCTATAGTGAAGTTGTAATAGAAGTGAGAGTGTTTGTAAAAGAGTTTGAGAAAAAGTGTAGTGATCTTGTTGTGATCACTTTGTTCTTGTAATCCTTTCCTTGTGGAGCAACCTCTTCGGTAGAGGTCCTTTGTACTCGGTGGAGCTCGGTACTCGGTCTTCGGTAGACCAAATTGTAAAGGCGTCCTCGGTGGATAGTGGAAACCCTTCACGGAGGTGAAGGCGGGAGTAGAGCGGTGGCTCGAACCTCGAAACAAATCACTTTGTTTGCGATTGCCTTTGCGTCTAATTCTTACTTTACTTTTCAATAGTTCCTTATGCTTTCTATTGCATACTTGTGATATTGTTTAAATCTCTTGTGCTACTATTTGCTTACTTGTAATTCTTGCCATATATCATTGTGTTTGCATCATTCTTCATCATCATTTCATACTTGTGTGTGCCAATCCCGTACTCATCCAACAAGAGCTTCACATAGCGCCTCAACCCATATCAAGGGGAATCAAGAGGAGTTTAGTCCAGAGCCTCGCAAGAGGAATTCGGCTACACTTGTTGAATTGTACTAAGTTGAGCCACACTTGTTTTAGGTTCCGCATTTAGAGAGTTAAAATTTTTAAGATTAGCAATCACACCTATTCACCCCCCTCTAGGTGTTTTCAAACTCTTCACAGAGCCAATGGGGATTCACCTCCCCCGAGTCTAATTTTAACCAACTTGTCCTCCTTATCCACCTTGTCCACAATATTTTCAAGATTCATACTCAGTTCCACCAGTCCAAATAGAAACCATCAATTTTGAAAATAAGTATGCGTGAGTCCAAACAGCAATCATAAAATCTGATGGACTCACAATTTCACCACAAATTTTAAAACAACACTTCATCTTTTCAAGTCCAATCGCAACAAAACGATAAACCAATCAATTATGAAAAGATGCTTGAAGCCATGACTCAGGCTCAAAACGCTCGTAATCATGACATCGATATGATGGTCCAAACTTTACGTTCTCACCGTTTGATCATTTCTGATGTCGCTAACCATTCTGTTAGAGCCAAAGAGTCAGTTATTTTGGAAAACAAGGTTCCATTTTAGCACAATCATTTGAACTTGCCCATACTCTAAATTTTGAAAATGACATTGACAGTTTGGCAAGTTATCCTTTCTTGAAATTGAACTTGAGAATGAATATGATCATGAACCTCAACTTAATGATTCAATTCTACTTTCTGATTCAATAATGACTCTGGTGTCTTCACCTAATTTAAATCATTTTCCCGAGTCAATATTGGATCCTGTGCCAATTCATCATGAAATTGAATCACTCATCTTTGATGATCATTATATTGAACTTGACCAATTTCATACTTTTGAAAGTCCCATTAACAATTGACAAGTTCTCATTTTTATGAAATTGAACTCAATGAGAAATGTGACCTAGATTCTCAATTTTGTGATCCAGCTCAAATTTTCGAATCAATATTGACTCCTGTTTTGTTACCCGACTTGAGTAATATTTTAGAGTCAGTTTGATTCCCACACCTGTCATTCTTGAACTTGAATCACTAATATTAAGTCACATTCCATTTGGAAAAATGAATGTGGACTTGAGTTTCAACTTCTTGATTTGGACCCACATCCTGAACCAATCTTGACTCCTGAACTTTTACTTGACTTAAATCACTTTCCTGCGTCGGTATTAGTTCCCGTACTTCCTAAGTCTAAATCAATCATTCTATCTTTTCACACTCCATTTTGGGACAAGGCGGTTGACAAAATTGACTCCGAAATTAATTATGAAATTTGGAAATTAGATGGGGTTAAATTTTTAATAAAAACCGTTCATATATACATCATTTTAGTGGGTTATATAAGAGAGATTTCTGGTGGATTCCTCCGAACTCCACGAAAAGTCGATTGGGCCGTATTTCGTGGACCAATCAGACCACCACCGGAACCACCACTTCAAGGTAGTATTTTCCTTCCCTTTCTCTTTTCATGCATCCATGCATTAATTCATACATTGAGGATAATGCATGAGATAGGTGTGGAGGAGGGTTCCAACATAACTTAGGTTTTTCTTTTTATTAAAAAAATAAAAAAATTTAACATTTTCTTTACTTTTAGAAAACCTTTGAAAATAGAAACAATATTTTGACATATTTTGTAAGAAATTAAGTCAATTTAAGGAATAGGAAAATCAAAATTAGGATTTCTTATACTTGATCAAAATAAGATTATTTATTTGATTTTTAGGGTTAGAAAGATAATTTGTCAAAGTAATTTCTTCTTGATCTTTACCTTGATGAAATATGCACACTTCATACACTTACACACTTAGGGTTCAAAAACAAAGATTCTTATGCCTTAAAAAAATAAATAAAGAAAGAAAGAAAAAAAATATAAAAGATAAACAAATCTAATTATTGATTAGCTAGGTGCTTTGGCCTAAGCAAGCCTTAGTATTTATACGAAAGATGATTAGATAAGTTTGAGAAAAAAAATAATATATATATAAAAATCCTCTGATTAAGTTGGGTATTTGTGCCTAATAAAGCATAAGTATTCACGCCTAAAAGTGATTCATATAATAAAATTCTTAGTTTTGTGGCCTTGTTTGCTCGAGTCCTTAAGTCCTTGGGTGTTTTCTCACCCGGTACCCTATGACCGTTGGGTTTGGGAGTCATCGATTAAAGGCTCGTTATTTGGGCAGATTAGAAAGCCTAATAGAACTAAGGAATAATACCACAAAAAAATATATATATAAATAAATAAGGCATAAGAGTTAGAGTTAAAGAACCTTAGTCAAATTTTCACGGTCACAAGGTGTATATGACTTAAGGTAAAGTAATAGACTAGATGAGAAGTACAATTTGACTCCTTACTTTGATTGATAACAAATTTTTGAATAGAGACTAAGTTTAGGAATGAAAAATTCGGTTTTCCTATAACTTATAGATTACTTAAAACTTACAATAATATTTCAAATATTTTTCTTTCAAAATATATTTTGAAATACTAACTTTTTCTCTTTCTTTACGGATTTTGTGGGTGTAATCCGCTGAAAACCCTCACGAGACAAAACTCGTCTTCTAAAGGAAACCTAGAAGTTTAACGGCTTTTGCACAGGTCAGTGCAATCGCGTGACCTGCGAAAGTGGTCTAATAATTTTTTGTTTAGTTGTTTTGCTCGAGGACGAGCAAAAAATAGGTATGGGGTGTGATCGGTTGCTAATATTGCATATTCATTATCTAATTCTCATACTTATTATAAAATAAACTCTACTTTTTCTAATTATTATTTAATTTATTTGCAGGCCTATTCCTAAAGGAGAGAGAAGAGAAATGAGCCCAAAAGC
This sequence comes from Agave tequilana, assembly GCA_038442645.1. Lineage (NCBI taxonomy): Eukaryota > Viridiplantae > Streptophyta > Magnoliopsida > Asparagales > Asparagaceae > Agave > Agave tequilana. The sequence continues at coordinate 177,414 of JAVJIF010008129.1, forward strand.
CCATCAAATTCTGATTTAAATCAGAATTAATTAGAAGTCAGTAAATCAGGGCAGATCAGGTCGGTTCAGATCGGTTGAAAACAAGTTAGAACAAATCCCTACAAATCAATCGGTTGAAGCCAAAGATCAAAGGCCATTTCGTTAAAATCTTGGACTTAAACTGCAAATCCCGCTAAAGATAAATACAAATCGAGAAGCGGGGAGTACTACCAATAGGGTATGGCCACCTGGCCACACCCTGGCCGCAGAAACACGGCGAAAGCCGCGTTTTCGAGGCTTTGTTAGGGAGTTAGGGGGAGCGTTTGCTCCCCCTATTTTCATACGCTCTCCTATGTTGGGTTTGCCTGTAAATACCGGGATTTTCTGAGCGTACAGGGGACGACCATGCAGAGATAGAATTTAGTCCACTTTTTCATTCTTTGTAGTGTAGGTTTTTGTTTTACTTTTCATGTAATTTTCAGTTTTAATTTATATAAATCAGAGGAGATCAGAGTTTCATAGGAGAATGAGAACGAAGCTTGTGCTGAGAGTGACACCGGTGTAAGATTTTTTCTTTCTCTTATTGTCATAAAATGAATCTGTAGTTTTCCTTTGTATGTACTTTGTTTTTGTTCTTCTTCTTCTTCTCTACTTTTCTTTTTTTGGTACCAATTGCTATCCAAGTGAGTCTTAAAGCATCGAAAGAGCCTTGCCTTTGCGAGTGCCACTGATAGCTCATGACGATGGATTTTTAGTTTCATTCTGTATCACTTCATACTTGCAACATCTTGATGATATAATGTGGAGGAGACGGGAATCAACTCTTATGGACTATACGTTGATCGCCTCACTTCAAGGTAACATCATTGTAAAAGATTCAAGGTAAGCATTTGGCCAAAGGAGGTAAGTAACTTTTAGATTCTTTTCTTTTAATTCTTTAGTTTAAAACACCACAATCTACCACTTCTTTTATCACTTCTTTTCCATTTCTTTGTACATATCATTTCTAATTTTTCATCTTCTTAATCTACCATCTTCTTCCTAATTCAACTTTAACCCAATTTTTTCTTTTTCTTTTAAAGAACTAAAGAAGAACTTTAACCATACTTTGTAGCCTAAAAGAGAACTTACTAAAAAGATTCCATCGCTAGTCCCTCCTTGTAGATCACGACCCGCATAGCGACTTGCTATAGCGGTAGAATTGAGCACCTTGCACTATTATTATAAAAGTTCTGAAATTCTGTATTTTTTGTAGGTAAAATCTCAATCAGAGTCAGAATCAAGAATATCAAAGATTCAAGATATGAATTCCAAAGGGAGGACGATCAATTCTAAATGGAGACAATATCATAGTTTGGATAGTATATGTATATTGTAGTGCAACTATAGCTCGTTTCTAGTTACCTGGTAAGAATCAGGTTCATTTTGAGTAAACCTAGCTTTGATACCAAGAAAACTCTATCACGCCCCGCTTTCTAAAATACACTGAAGCAGAGACGAGATAAGAGTCAGTGACGAGAGTCGGCGACGCATATACACAAGAAAAATACCTCACATATACGCGCTAAGTCTTAAGTAACCTAGGACAAGCTATAAATCTATACTATAATGAATCAATGATCACTGCAATATCACATATAAACATCAACACATGATATCATATAAATTAAAAACTAGAATAAAGATTTAATCTGATATACAAGAATCAAGAAAAATACAGAAACAAGAATAAAAAGGAGGCAAGAATACCAGAATCAAATAGGGAGAAGCTCCCGACTCGTAACATGCACGAGCTCATCGAACACCTGATCACTGAAATAAAGCATATCCAATATCTAGACGTGCAAATCTAGGGTCGTCAGAAGCGACCTAATGAGTGTATAAGAAAAAGAAAGTATTCGTGCATATAAACAATGTGTACAATAACAACATGATAACTGAAAATAAAAGATAATTGAATAATCAATATCATGAACAGAAAGCAATAAAGTCAGTCAGTACAACATCAGATGTCTGATCAGTCACATATATTGCATATATATTGTCACCTTACCATACTTTTTAGCTAATAAATCCAATTAATAAGTCTACTTCTTCTTTGTTAAATGTAGGCCCAATTGCTAAAAGAAAGGAAGAGAAACAAGCCCAAAAGCCCATCTAATTCTGATTTAATTCAGAATAAATTCGAAATCAAGGAGTCAGGGCAAATCTTGGCATATCAGAGAGGTTGAAAACCGGTTGAAAAGAATCCTCCCTGAATCACGCTATTGAAGCCAACAATCAAAGGCTGTTTCGTCAAATCCTGAAGCTGCAATGAGAAAACCAGCAGAAGATATGGGCAAATCACCAAACCGGAGAGTTTCACCAATTGGGTGTGGCCACATGGCCACACCAGGGCCGCGAAAACGCGGCCCTAGCCTCATTTTCGCAGCTTGTTGAAGTTTGTTAGGGGTGCGTTTGCTCCTCCAATCTTCCCAGGATCCCCCCTCTGGTTTTTCCCTATAAATACCTGTTTCAACAGAGAAAAAAGGGGCGAAGACTAGGATTAGAATTTTTGTTATTTCTTTAACGATTTAGGCTCTTTGTTAGATAGTGTAAAAGTTGTATTTTGTTTTGTAATTTGTAGTTCAGTACAAATACTTGTAAGAGAGAGGAATTGAGTGCTTGTAACTTGAAGATTGAAGTGACATCAATACAAGAGTCGAGCTCCATTTTCTTCTACTCATTTTACGGTATGTTTCACTTTAATTACTTGCATTGTTTCATATTTCCCATGAGTAGCTAAATCAATTTCTGGCTCACTATTGTACCTCTCTCCAATTCTTCTTTTCTTCTGATTTTAATGCAAAAGACCCAATGAATCATTTGCATGCCTAACTTAAAGCCTTTCTTCTTGAAAGTGTTCTTGAAGGCACATGAGGATGGGTTTGGATCTTTAAACTCCTACTTCTTTAAGAATATTTTTTGAACTGTTTTTATTTCATACTTGCTTCTTCGAACTTGATGATTTAACATTTGATTCAAAATAGTTTCTTAAAGAAAAGAGTGAACTTTTCCAACCATCTTATATGCTTTACTTCAAACTTTCTAAAAGTCAGTCTTAAGTTTTGCCTATGATCAAGTTGAGGCATTAAGGATTTCAATAGAAGAATAAACGGTTGAGTAGTGAGATAGTGAGCCCAGATTTTCTTCCTTATTAAAATCAACCAAACAAGTTTCAAGCTTTTTAAATACCTTCTCCAAAGCCTTCTCCAAAGTTACAATTTCTCTTTTAATCATCTCCTTCTTTCCATTCTCTCTTCAATTAAAAAACGAGCACAATTCTTTGTCATTAAATGAAACACCGAAAAGCTTTCATCGCATTTCTCCTCGTAGACACGACCCGTTAGCCACAATCTACACGGTAAATTTCTTAACTCTTTGATTGTTCTTTCATTTTAGCAATCAATTTTTGGCGCCGTTGCCGTGGAGGGAACGGTGTATTTATTTTTTAACAAGTTTGGTGTGTTATTTCAGGGACTTGAAGATTCAGATCTAGCATTCAAGCTTTGCAAGAGAAGACTTGCAAATTCTGTGCCCCTACTCTCGAAAGTAGGAAACAGAATTTCAAGAAATTGCGTTGTAAAAGTTTAAAATTTCATTGGACTATTAAAAACTCTTTTTTGCAGGACATATTGCTCGAAAAAAAATAAGTTTTTGTACGTTATACTCTTGCTATTTCTGCTATCCACCATCCCTGTTTTAATCCAACAGTAATTTGAGTGATTGTTAATTGCTTAAAAAACATTTAGACTTGCATTCTAGGCATTTGTCTAATTACGTTTATTTTATAATTACTGTTGGAGAGAGCTAGAGACAAGGTACGTATGCATAGCATATAGTTTAGGAAACATTCTTGGGTGATATTTGCTTTTGAATGCTACTTTTCTATATTTTGCACACTTTACACAATTAACTCTAAGGGCAAAACCCAATTCAAGATAAGGTGGGGAAGTCATTACCTTCCTTAGCCCATAAATCATCTCCAAGCACGCACAACCTAAGCCTAAGTAAAATCTGATAGACGTTGGCCTTAGGGACATCTCGAACTCACTAGAAGATTATCCTAAAGGGGAAGGTGTTGGAATTTGACTCCTGCCAAATCAGTGCCTAGGAAGGGGATTGAGGGCCGAAAGCCCGAAGGTTGGTGGTTACTTAATTAAGGAACGTGTTTGACGGATAACCTCCCACCAATCTTGCCCTGACCTGGCTGATTAGCTTGTGGTCAAAGTCTACATTATACCTCCTGTGGACAATCAACCAGTTAGGAGTTGTCTAGGTCGAGGTTACCTTAGATTAGACTTGGTTGATTACTCTTGTTGACTGTTGGTAAACTTGCTTGTGATTGTGATTGTATTGTGTATGCAAGTGTGGTCAAGAGACCCTAATTCATCTAGGTTGACTAGAAACATCATCACCACCAAGTTTGAACCAAGACCAGATCCGGTAATGGCTCAATCAACATCATTGCAGGATAGGTTCTACCCCATTAGAACCTCACTTTCATCTTGTATTCTACTTTCATCGGTTGATGAATACAATTTTGAGCTCAAGCCTCAATTCATCAACACACTCCCCAAGTTTCATGGCTTAGAGTCCGAAGATGCTTACTTTTTCATAAGAGAATTTGAGAAAGTATGTCTAATGATGAAAATTTCACACCTTGTAGACGATGCTATTAGGTTGAGATTTGTCCCTTTCGCACTTAAGGACCTAACAAAGAAATGGCTTTACAGCTTAGCGGCCGGTTCTATCACATCTTGGGATGGTTTCATCAAGGTCTTCTTGAAGAAATTCTATCCAATTATAAGACCGCTCTCATTAGGAAGACAATCATGCAATTCAAGTAAGAACCGAGTGAAACCGTTCTGGAGGTACTTTGAACGCTTTAAAGACCTCTTTGTCCAATGTTCACATCATGGAATAGAGAAATGGCGACAATGTCAAATTCTTTATGACGGTTTAGACTATTCTACCAAAATCCTCTTAGAAAGTATGTGCCAAGGGGGATTCTTGTAGAAGGATGAAATGAAGGATGGGATTTGTATGAAAATCTAGCTGAAAAGACCATCCAATGGGAATCTACTAGTAAGACCTCTAGGAATCCAAACTCCATCTCTTCAAAAAGAGGTCTCCATTCTATCGAATCATCCATCACTAATGAGGCTAAGTTAGCTAACCTAGTTAGAAAACTGGAGCTCTAGAAACGAAGGAACCAAGTCCAGTCAATCAAGTCAGCCCAAACCAATTTCCAACTCCGGGCTGCACTTACTGTCAAGCATGAATCATGTGTTCGAGGAGTGCCAGTTGGCCAGTGGCCTTCCACTCTAGTTTTGATGATGATTAACTCATGTAGTTATGTTTACTAATAAATCTTGTGGTATTTAGTTTCAGATCATTAATCAAGATATTAGTTGGTAATTGCTTCAACAAGATGCTTTGGAAGCTTTCACATGGTGATTCTAGAGCCCGAACATCAAGATCATACATAGCACTCGTTGGAGTCAAGCTCGGTGGATCACGGTTTGGACCGAGTTGCCTTGAAGATGGAGTTCCTCAAGAAGACTTAGGTATCCTAGTTTAGTTTGTGTTTAGATCCATGTGTAAAGATTAGAAGTGTGATATGCTCAAGTTCACAATACACACACGTTTCATGTTTTGGATTCGGTTTTTCGGTTTTTGATTTAACCGATATTTGTTTTAATGAATAGTTAGATCAAAACAAGTTTAAATGGTTTATGTATAGTAGATTCATTCTTTATACATGCATGCTTAACTCTCTAGACAAACTTATTTTGACTTACCTATTCATGTAGTTAAGTTTTGTGTTTTGGTATTTCTAACAAAACATATTTTTGGAATTAAAAGACAAAAACAATGATATACATATGTTTCATGTATATTGGACCTATGTCCATATGCAACATGCCTAATAATGTTTAAGTATCATGTTTTTGTATTTGGATATGTTTTGGACAAAGTTTATTTGAAAAGTTCAAGTTTGGAAAAATACAGGTTTTGATTTTTGAAAATATTTGTAAGACACAAAAATGCTCAAAATGTTTGATATTTATGTTGAAATTTTTATCACATGTATGTATATCATATATAAAGTTAGAAACTATTTTTGTGGATTTTTAAAAGATTTATGGGAATTTTTAGAATAATTTTTAACTCAGTTTTCTGACCCAGAACCCAGCCTGCCAGGCTCTGGCGGTCGACCGGGCCGGTCGATGGACCCAGAGTCGGTCGACCGGGACGGTCGACCGACGTGCACACACCTGTGCACGTTGGCCAGGCACTTAGGCGGTCGACCGTGCGGTCGACCGGCCAGAGAGCTTTGCTCTCTGGATTTTTACGGTCGACCGGCCGGTCGATCGCTGGTTTCCAACGGTCATATTTTTGACCGTTGGCCAGCCGCCAAAGGCTAAAAATTCAGCCAACGGCTAGTTTGAATTAGGGGCTATATATACCCATTGTTTTGGTTTTTGGTTAAGTTTTTAAGGAAGAAAAATTAGAGCTTCTCCAGAGTTTATTTCCAAGTTTTCAAAAGTGTTTGTGAGCTTTAAACTTCAATTTTGGTTTTGTGTTTTAGGGTTTGGAAAAATCAAAGAAAATAGAAATTGGGAGATTTGTTTCGTTCTTCAATTCTATCATCTTCAAAGTGTTTTCCCAAGTGTTTTTCTTTGAGTTTTTGTTTTTCAAACTCTTGATTTTCCACTTGAGCTATATCCTCTATCCTATTCTATAGGATCATTTATTGTGGGAAAAGGATTTGGTTTGTGGTTGAGATATACCAGTTGTTGTAAACCCTTTTATTTGGTTATCCCTCTTTGGTAGAGGTGGATTTGGGTTGTTGGTTGCTCCCTCTTTGGTAGAGGTTGAGGTTGTGTTTACTCCCTCTTGGTGAGGTGGAGTTGGTTGGTGTTTGTATCCCTCTTCGGTAGAGGTGGAGTTGGTTGGTGTTTGTATCCTCTTCGTAGAGGTGGATTGTGCTTGTATCCCTCTTCGGTAGAGGGGATTTGATTGTATTGGTGGAGTTCGGGACTCCGGTCTTCGGTAGACCATTTGTATTGCCTCGGTGGAGGTTGTATTAGTTGAAAGAGGAGTTCGGTACTCCTAGTGGATTGGAAATCCTTCTCGGTGAAGGCGGGGACGTAGAGCTCGGTGCTCGAACCTCGAAACACATCTTCTTATTTGCGTTTGATCAATTGACTCTCAACCCTCTCTCTTTTATTTGTGTTGTGCATTTATTCATATTGTCATATCATATATATATGCTTGTGTTGTACCTTGCATTGATTCATATTGCCTATTCTTATATGCTTGGTTGTGTTTGCTTGTGTGCCTCACTTGTGCCTAACCACGAGAGCTTCATATAGCGCCACAACTCTTATTCAGAGGAATCAAGAGGAGTTAGTCCAGAGCCCTTCACGGGGAATTCGGCTACACTCGTTGGTTGCACTAAGTGTTGTTACAATTAGTTTTAAATTCCGCATTTAGTTTGTAGATTAGCATTATCACCTATTCACCCCCCTCTAGGTGATTTCAATTGGTATCAGAGCCTCCGCTCCTGATATTTGGTTTAACCACCTAGGAGTGAGATCTTGGTTAGCTAATCTATCATTTGCATTTGCACGTATATTTGTTTGCACACACATATGGATTGCTTGTCACCTCCCATGTTCGATGTCTCCAATATTGACACATGGAAATTTAGGATGTCCATGTACCTAAAAACCCTAGGTTTGCATGTTTTTCTTGCCGCCATTAAGAAATGCTATCTTGGTAACCGCAATCATATAGGGCCAATACACAAGCCCTTGAGGCTATTAAAAGCACGCTTAACAAAGAATATCTTATGCTTGTTTCTAACTTTGATTCCGCCTTTGCATTATGGAACAAGTTGACCACCTCCAAGCTTCAATTGCCAATCCAACCGGAGGATGAATCAAGTGGAGAATCCGAGTCATAATGCTTCATGGTCCAAGGGAATGACTCCCTTGAGGTATACTCGGAAACTCAATTAGATAGTAATGATGCTAGTTCTTCTTGTGATAAGCATGTTGATCCCAACACCTTAAATGAAGAACTATCTATAGTTTGTGAAAAATTGATAGAAAAATACAGCCTTTTGAAAAAGAAGAGTTTTGAACTAAAAGAAGAAAACAAGGATTTATGTTTAAGACTTAATTTGATTTTGCAAGATAAAGTAGAGATTTCTAATGAAAGGGATACATTAAAATCTAGACTTGATCTTGCCCTAAAAGAAAATGAATTGTTGAAAAATAAAAATGATTGTGAAATAATTTTGAAGAAAAATGAAAACTTGTCTTCAAAAGTTAATTTTGTTTTAAAAGAAAATGATTCTTTAAAATGAAAATTGCTTCTATTTCTAAGGATTTAGAAATTTGTTTAAAGAAAAATATTTCTTTGCAAAATAATATTGATACACATGTTTGCCATGCTAATGTAGTATCACATACATCACCTATTGCATGCCACACTTCTTCTTTAATTGAAAAAGATATATCTATGCTAAAGAAGAATATGATTGTTTGGCTCCACTTTGAGCCATTGTGTTTCTAGCCATACACGTTTGGAATCTTTGTTTCGAAAGAAACAAGTTCCATCTATGCATGCACACCCTCCACAACATACACATGCTACTCACGGTCACCACCATCACTTGTATGCTCATGTGTACACTTGTACACATTGCGGACGTAAGGGCCACCTTGCTAAATTTTGCTTTGATAAGATACATAATGTAAATTTAGCAACTAAATTTGTTTGGATTAGGAAAGGTACTAACCCCCATGGACCCAAAAGGATATGGGTACCAAAGACCACACCTATTGTATTTGATGTAGGTGTGGCTCTCGCATGACGTGAGAGTATCGGTACCTTAGAGTGGATGCGTTCCGAGCTTCATGTGGACTATTTGGATGCATCACTTTCAAGGGATATTTGTGGGAGGACCACCTTGGTTTGGAGAACTAGAGAAGTGACCTCATCGGTTTTGGTATCGATCTCTAACTCCCGTTTATATTTACATGCTTTTCATGTTCATCGTTTTATAGCATGTCTTGTTTTATAGTTCATTATGCCTATGCCATATTTATTAGATTAGTGATATACATGTGTAGTTAATTGAGACACCCATGTTTAATATGGATTTATATCTTTGTGTTCTCACTTTATTTTTAACTAATATGTATGTCCTAGACCTAATGCACATGCATATACATAATGATCGTTTTTATGTTGATCATGTTGATTTATGTCTCGTTTTATGCTTCATTATTTGAATATATGTTTAAATGTTAGTTTTCATTAAGACTAGGATTTATACTTGTACATATAGTGGGCCACAAATAAACTTTTTTTTGTTTGAGCTTGAACGCTTATTTGTACCCATTAGATGTGCTAGTATAGTCTAGTTTTGATGATTCATGCATTTAACTTGTATTCCTATTTTATCCATGTTTTTTCATGTTTTATGTTTAACTTCATGTATATGTCTATCTTGTCCAAACTATTGTTTATACATATACATCCTTTGAGCCACGTGCCTTCATGCATATACATTTATGGACTCGTTATGTTTTGGATAGGTATGTATACTTTAGTTTGTACTTGACATACATATGCCTTGAAGCAATCAAGTTTTGATGATTTTCATGTTTGGGAAATATTGAGCTTGAATGTCTATTTTCATGATTATTTGCTTCACATAACACTTGTACACTCATTTCATTTAAATGTTTCTCATGATTATGTTTTCATGAGTATGTATGGGGTTTATGGATTTTGAGTGTTTAGTGCCATGTGATTTACATGTATTTCATGAAAAATATTTTTGTTTTATTCCTTGCTTGAAGGATTTCGTACTAGTTTAGAAGTTTTTCCATTTAACTAGTTCGGATTCTTCGTTATGGTAGAGTTTTCAAACCTATTTTTGAAAACCCCAACCTTCTACGGCGGTTGGATGGGAGACCATGCCTATGTATGCTTTACTTTGAAAATCTTTTAAACATGAGCATGATTGTGTGGTTGGCTACATGAGATATACACTTGATATTATTGTTTTTTCAATTGGTATCATTGAATTCTTTCAATTGGTATCAATTTTGACATTCCTTGTATACTAATATATATTTTTATGTATGTATGCATATTCTTCAAATTGTATCATTTCGATTGGTATCTAATTTTTCATACATATATATGTTTATGCTAAAGCTTGAATTTTTTTTAGTGACCATCATGTTTTCAATTGATTAGTTTTCAATTGATATCTTAACACAAGCTTATGCATTGTTTTAGTTGGTATTTCATAAAGGGGGAGAAAACTCGTATTTTATCTTTCAATGGTATTTTGTTTACCTTTGATTTTCACTCCCTTACTTTATGATAGAAAATAATTTAAAAATTATAGAGAATAATAATTTCAATTGGTATCTTATGCTTAAAAAAATTAATTATCTCTATTGTTTCAAGATGTTTATTTGAATGCTTTCAATTGGTATCAAGATTCTTTGTTTCTTACAATTGGTATCAATGTTTATATGTTTACTTTCATTTGGTATCTAAATGTACTACTTTGACACATTTTTAATTGGTATCAAATTATTTTATTGAGAAAATTTGAATTGTTTTAATAAGAAATATGAAAAATGTTTTGATTTATATTACCTATATGCAAGGGGAGCTTAACATCTCTTCTACATATAGATTCATGTTGTGTGTATCCTATATTGAGGAGCTTGACAACTCTTCTTTATGTGGTACACGTGTGTAGCGGGAGCTTCACATCTCCTCTTATACATTGCATATTATGTGTTATGTGAATTAGGGCTTGTCATCCCTTCTTCATGTAATGCATATATGTGGGGAAGTTAATTTCGCGCCTTCCCCTTCATGAATGTATATTGCATATATTTATTTATTGATTTGTTTGTTTGACCCCTTTGTTAATTCTTTATTTTGAACAAAAAGGGGGAGAAGAATTTATTGATTTGTTTTTACTTTGACCCCTTGTTGATGACTGACAAAAAGGGAGAGAAGTATTTGGTATATATATGCATGTTTTGGAAAAAGGAGTTATGTTTTTGCATATATGTTTTGTGTTTTGCAAATAGGAGAAAAAGAATTTGATGTGTTTCATGTTTATCTCCATGCATTTGCATACATGTTCATGAGCCTTCATTGCATATTTATTATGTTTCTTCCTATGCATGAGTTAAGGGGGAGCTTCTTTGAAGCCTAACTTTAATCCATGCATATATAACTCCATGAGTTTTATCATCATCAAAAAGGGGGAGATTGTTGGCCCAGTGGCCTTCCACTCTAGTTTTGATGATGATTAACTCATGTAGTTATGTTTACTAATAAATCTTGTGGTGTTTAGTTTCAGATCATTAATTAAGATATTAGTTGGTGATTGCTTCAACAAGATGGTTTGGAAGCTTTCACATGGTGATTCCAGAGCCCGAGCATCAAGATCATACATAGCACTCGTTGGAGTCAAGCTCGGTGGATCACGGTTTGGACCGAGTTGCCTTGAAGACGGAGTTCCTCAAGAAGACTTAGGTATCCTAATTTAGTTTGTGTTTTAGATCCATGTGTAAAGATTAGAAAGTGTGATATGCTCAAGTTCACAATACACACACGTTTCATGTTTTAGATTCGATTTTTCGGTTTTTGGTTTAACCGATATTTGTTTTCATGAATAGTTAGATCAAAACAAGTTTAAATGGTTTATGTATAGTAGATTCATTCTTTATACATGCATGCTTAACACTCTAGACAAACTTATTTTGACTTAACTATTCATGTAGTTTAAGTTTTGTGTTTTGGTATTTCTAACAAAACATATTTTTGGAATTAAAAGACAAAAACAATGATACATATATGTTTCATGTATATTGGACCTATGTCCATATGCAACATGCCTAATAATGTTTAAGTATCATGTTTTGTATTTGGATATGTTTTGGACAAAGTTTATTTGAAAAATCCAAGTTTGAAAAAATACAGGTTTTGGTTTTCAAAAATATTTGTAAGACACAAAAATGGCTCAAAATGTTTGATATTTATGTTGAAATTTTTATCACATGCATGTATATCATATATAAAGTTAGAAACTATTTTTGTGAATTTTTAAAAGATTTATGAGAATTTTTAGAATAATTTTTAACTCAGTTTTCTGATCCAGAACCCAGCCTGCCAGGCTCTGGCGATCGACCGGGCCGGTCGACCGGACCCAGAGTCGGTGACGTGCATACACCTGTGCACGTTGGCCAGGCACTTGGGCGGTCAACCGTGCGGTCGAGCGGCCAGAGAGCTTTGCTCTCTGAATTTATACGGTCGACCGGCCGGTCGACCGCTTACTTCCAACGGTCATATTTTGACCGTTGGCGGTTAACCGGGCAGTCGACCGCCAGCCGCCAAAGGCTGAAAATTTAGCCAACGGCTAGTTTTGGATTAGGGTCAACCGCCAGCCGCCAAAGGTTGAAAATTCAGCCAACGGCTAGTTTTGGATTAGGGGCTATATATGCCCCCATTGTTTTGGGTTTTTGGTTAAGTTTTTAAGGAAGAAAAATTAGAGCTTCTCCAGAGTTTATTTCCAAGTTTTCAAAAGTATTTTTGGGCTTTAAACTTCAAATTTGGTTTTGTGTTTTAGGGTTTAGAAAAATCAAAGAAAATAGAAATTTGGGAGATTTATTTTGTTCAATTCTATCATCTTCAAAGTGTTTTCCCAAGTGTTTTCTTTGAGTTTTTGTTTTTCAAACTCTTGGTTTTCCACTTGAGCTATATCCTCTATCCTATTCTATAGGATCATTTATTTATGGGAAAAGGATTTGGTTTGTGGTTGAGATATACCAGTTGTTGTAAACCCATTTATTTGGATATCCCTCTTTGTTAGGGGTGGATTTGGGTTGTTGGTTGCTCCCTCTTTGGTAGAGGTTGAGGTTGTGGTTTACTCCCTCTTGGTGAGGTGGAGTTGGTTGGTGTTTGTATCCCTCTTCGGTAGAGGTGGATTGTGCTTGTATCCCTCTTCGGTATAGGTGAATTTGGTTGTATTGGTGGGGTTCGGTACTCCGGTCTTCGGTAGACCATTTGTATTGCCTCGGTGGAGGTTGTATTGGTTGAGAGAGGAGTTCGGTACTCCTAGTGATTGGAAATCCTTCTCGGTGAAGGCGGGGACGTAGAGCTCGGTGCTCGAACCTCCAAAACATCTTGTTGTTTGCGTTTGATCAATTGACTCTCAACCCTCTCTCTTTTATTTGTGTTGTGCATTTATTCATATTGTCATATCATATATATATATATGCTTGTGTTGTGCCTTGCATTGATTCATATTGCCTATTCTTATATGCTTGGTTGTGTTTGCTTGTGTGCCTCACTTGTGCCTAATCACGAGAGCTTCATATAGCGCCTCAAATCTTATTCAGAGGAATCAAAAGGAGTTAGTCCAGAGCCCTTCACGGGGAATTCAGCTACACTCGTTGGTTGCACTAAGTGTTGTTGCAATTAGTTTTAAATTCCGCATTTAGTTTGTAGATTAGCATTATCACCTATTCACCCCCTCTAGGTGATTTCAGTGCCCTGTATTTCAGGCTCAGCAACAATACCATGAACCAATGAATGCGGCCTTTTCAAGGCCGAACAATAATCCTTACGTACCAACGTACAATCCTGGCTGGAGAAATCACCCTAATTTCTCATGGAGCCAAATAACAATGACCATTCACGATCAAATCATGCTAGCCACTTCCATCATGCCAATAATTCTTCCAATCATCAACCTAACTTTTTCAATTTCCATAATAATTCTCCCAACCATCCACCTAACTTTTCAAACTATCAACAAAACTTTCCCAACCAAGCTCCACAACCCTCCTTCCAGAATCCTCAACTAGAAAGGAGAATGACTGACTTTGGAAGAAACATGGAAAGATACATGAAAAACTAAGATTCTCTCATGCAAACTACACAGAGGTTAGAGGTTCAAATGAGCCAACTAGTCACTCCACAGAATGAGAGACAGAAGGGTACTCTGCCTATTCAGCCAATAACCAATCGTAGGAATTCTCAACAAGCTCATTTGGCTGAGGATCATTCATTAAATCAATGTAATACTGTTCATACATTGAGGTCAGGAAAGAGAGTTGATAATCAAGTGTCAACGCCAACCAATCCCATTCAGCACAACCACAATCAAGCATCCACCTCATCTAATCCAAATCCTTCCAATTCTGACGACTCTGAAAAAGATAAGTCAACCAGTCAGGTGCACCAGCCTATAGTACCATTTCCTAATAGGCTGAAAAATAATAAGTAAAATCCACACATGGACAAGATAATTGAGATATTTAATCAAGTGAAGATAAATGTGCCACTTCTTGATGCCATCCAACAAGTCCCTTCCTATGCTAAGTTCTTAAGGACATGTGCACCAAGAAGAGAAAAACTAATGTACCAAAAAAGATCTTCTTAGCAACTAACATTAGTGAGCTACTATCGGGTCTGATCCCTGTCAAGTACAAGGATCTAGGTAGTCCCATCATTGCCTGCACAATAGGACAAGCCGAGATTAGTCGTGCACTTCTTGACTTGGGGGCAAGTATCAACTTGCTTCCATTCTCAGTTTATCAACAACTCGGGTTGGGCGATCTTAGTCCAACTCGAGTCACTATCCAACTGGCTGACCGTTCAGTAAAAGTTCCAAAAGGGGAGATTAATGATGTCCTGATCTGGGTGGGGGAGTTTATTTACCCTGTCGATTTCATAGTTCTGGAGACACAACCTGTGTCCAACTCCAATCATTGGGCTCAAACTCCTGTTATCCTAGGGCGACCATTCCTTACTACTGCCAATGCCATCATCAATTGTAGGAATGGGTCCATGAGGTTAACCTTTGGGGACATGACTAGAGAAGTCAATGTCTTCAATCGAGGAAAACAACACCGCAATTTTGAGGATCAAACATTTGAAGTCAACCTAATTGAGAACTTAACAAGTGAACATAGAGAAGAATTGGAACTAGAAACTGAGTGTGACTTCGGGTTAGAGTCTGACGACTTTAATCTTGATCAGGTTGTAGATTCTGATGTGAATTGGGCCTCAAACCTTATTTCACCAATAATGGAGCCAACAAATTTGACTAGTCCTTCCAGTGAGCCTTCCTCTTCCTTAGAATTGAAAGCCTTACCTGTGCATCTCAAGTACGTCTATCTAGGCGAACAAGAGACCTTTCCTGTCATCATTGCCTCCCATTTAAATGACGGGGAAGAAGAAGATCTTAAAGCTATTCTAAGAAAACATAGGGAAGCCATTGGTTGGACTATGACCGATATAAAGGGATTAAGTCCAACCATTGTTCAACATCGCATTCATCTCAATGAAGACGCCACACCTAAAAGAGACCCACAGTGTAGGTTAAACTCTATAATGCAAGAAGCTGTTCATACTGAAATTGTCAAACTCTTAGACAATGGGATAATTTATCCCATTTCTGATAGCCATGGGTCAATCCTGTCCATGCGGTTCCAAAGAAATCCGGTTTCACCGTAGTGAAAAACGAGAACAAAGAGTTGGTCCAAACTCGACTTCCCACGAAGATTCGAGTTTGAATCGACTATAGGAAGCTTAATGCTGCAACTCGTAAGGACCATTTTTCACTTCCCTTCATTGATCAAATGCTTGAAAGTTTGGCGGGTCACGAGTATTACTGTTTCTTGGATGGTTACTCGGGGTATAATCAGATCCCTATTACTCTTGAGGACCAAGAAAAGACTACATTCACATGTCTATTTGGACATTTGCTTATCGTCGAATGCCTTTCGGCTTATGCAATGCGCCAGCAACATTTTAACATTGCATGTTAGTCTTTTCTCTAATATAGTAGAACGATTCTTAGAGATCTTTATGGATGATTTCTCCATCTACGGAGATTCATTCACTCAATGTCTCTACCATTTAGAACTTGTCCTCTAACGTTGTGTTGAGAAAAATTTGACATTGAATTGGGAGAAATGCCACTTCATGGTAAAACATGGAATTGTCTTGGGTCATGAAATTTTCAAGAAAGGAATTGAAGTGGACAGAGCTAAAATTGAGGTTATTGCTAAGCTTCCCATGCCCAAATGCGTTAAGGACATTAGATCCTTCTTAGGACACGCGGGTTTCTACCGAAGATTTATCAAGGATTTTAGCAAAATTACTAGGCCCTTGACCAATCTGTTAGCTAAGGATGTGTCCTTCACTTTCGATACTGAATGCATGAATTCTTGGGAGAAGCTTAAGAGAGAGCTTATTTCTGCACCAATCATATCGGCTCCGGATTGGTCTAAGACGTTTGAAATCATGTGCGATGCTTCTGATTTTGCCATAGGCGCTGTCTTAGGACAACGCATTGATAACAAGCAGCATGTGATTTACTACTCTAATAGGACTCTCAACGAAGCTCAATTGAACTACACTACAACTGAGAAGGAATTCTTGGCAGTAGTGTTTGCCTTAGAGAAATTTCGTCCCTACCTACTAGGGTCCAACACCATCATTTTCATCGATCATTCTGCGCTTAGGTACCTCATGATGAAAAAGGATGCCAAGGTCCGACTCATTCGTTGTATCCTCTTTCTTCAAGAATTTGCTTGAGATTCGAGATAAAAAAGGCGTAGAAAATGTCGTTGCTGACTATCTCTCACAGATCCCTAATTCTCCATGCAACGAATTACCCATAAATGAGGATTTTCCTGATGAAAATCTCTTAGCTATCTCTAGGGAACCTTAGTTTACTGATATAGTGAATTACTTAGTCACAAACCAAACTCCGTCTCATGGTCCAAAAATGATTTATATCAGTTCTTATCCCAAGTTCGGTATTTCTTTTAGGAGGAACCGTATCTTTTTAAGTACTGTTCTGACCAAATTATTAGGAGATGCATTCCCGATGAGGAGGTTAAAAGTGTTCTATTTTTTGTCACGAACCTACATGCGGTGGACACTTTGGTCCCCGCAAGACTCTGAAAAAGTGCTACAAAGCGGGTTCTATTGGCCCACTTTGTTCAAGGATGCGTATGAATTTTGCAAGACGTGTCATAGATGCCAAATGGTAGGAAGGATCTCAAAACGAGATATGATGCCCCTCAACCCAATTCTAGAAATAGAGCTCTTTGATGTTTGGGGCATCGACTTTATGGGTCCATTTCCTAATTCATTTGGAAACCAATACATATTGGTTGCTGTGGATTATGTGTCCAAGTGGGTTGAAGTCATTCCTTGTAAAACTAATGACAATAAAGTTGTCATAAAGTTTTTGAAAGAGAACATTTTTTCACGCTCGGAACCCCTCGTGCTATCATCAGTGATAATGGCACTCACTTTTGCAATAGATCTTTTGAAGCTCTTATGCTAAAGTATGCCATAACTCACAAGTTGTCCACACCTTATCATCCTCAAACCAGTGGGCAAGTTGAGGTTTCCAATAGACAAGTCAAGCTTATCTTGGAGAAAACCGTGAACCAAAACCGGAAAGATTGGTCCATCAAACTTGTAGATTCCCTATGGGCCTACAGGACTGCTTTCAAGACTATTCTAGGAATGTCTCCTTATAGGTTAGTCTATGGTAAAGCTTGTCACCTGCCCGTTGAGTTAGAGCACCGGGCCTTATGGGCAATCAAGCAGTTGAATTTCGACTTGACTAAGGCCGGTGACTTTCGAAAGTTACAAATTTCCGAATTAGAGGAGTTAAGAAA
The DNA here is from genome assembly GCA_038442645.1 of Agave tequilana. Taxonomy (NCBI): domain Eukaryota; kingdom Viridiplantae; phylum Streptophyta; class Magnoliopsida; order Asparagales; family Asparagaceae; genus Agave; species Agave tequilana. The sequence continues at coordinate 195,200 of JAVJIF010008129.1, forward strand.
TGAGGCCTATGAAAATGCTAGGATCACTAAAGATAGAGTTAAGATTTTTCATGATAAACACATCATAAGAAAAAACTTTGTCCCTGAACAAAAAGTCTTACTCTATAATTCTAGGCTTCATCTTTTTTCAGAAAAATTAAAATCAAGATGGACTGGGCCATTCGTTATAAAAACCGTATTTTCACACGGTGCAGTTGAGATTAGTGACCCCAAGAATGGAAATGACTTTAAGGTAAATGGTCAACGCCTTAAACCTTTCTTGGAATCGGTGCCGCTAAATGAAACAGCTATGGGTCTTTTTGACCCCGTGTATCAGTAACTTCCCTCTTTTCCATTTTATTTCATGAATCTATACATTTCTTTCATACATTGGGGACAATGCATGAGATAAGTGTGGGGGGAGGGTTAACATGACTAATATAACAAAACAAAAAAATATCATAAAATTTTTTTTTTAAAGGTTAGAACAATATTTTGATATATTTTTGTAAGAAATTAAGTCAATTTTAAGGAATAGGAAAATCATAATTAGGATTTCTTATACTTGATTAAGTCAGATAACTTGTTTTATTTTTAGGGTTAGGAAGAAAATTTGTGAAAGTAATTTAGTCTTGATATTTACCTTGATGAAATATACACACTAAATACACTTACACACTTAGGGTTTAAAAACAAAGACTCTTATGCCTTATAAAAAAATATATGTAAAAAAAAATAAATAAATCTAATTATGATTAGCTAGGTGCTTTGGCCTAAGCAAGCCTTGGTATTTATGCAAAAGATAATTAGATAAGTTTGAAAAATATATATATATATAAATCCTCTGATTAAGTTGGGTATTTGTGCCTCATGAAGCATAAGTATTCACGCCTAAAAGGGGTACATTTTATAGATAAAAACCTTAGTTTCATGGCCTTGTCTGCTCGAGTGTTTAAGTCCTTAGGGATGTTTTCTCACCTGGTGCCCTAAAACTGTCTGGTTTGGGTGTCATCGACTAAAGGCTCGTTACATGGGCAGATTAGAAAGCCTAATGAAATTGAGGAATAAATTTCACCAAAAATAAATAAGGCATAGGAGTTAATATTAAAAAGCCCTTAGTCAAACTTCACAGTCACGATGGTGCATACGACTCAGGGTAAATTAATAGACTAGATGAGAGATACAAATTGACTCCTTACTTTGATTGATGATATGTTTTTGAATAGAGACTGAGTTTCAGAATGAAAATTTTGATATTCCTATAACTTATAGAGTACTTAAAGCCTTACAAATATACTTCAAATATTTTCTCCTTAAAAAATGCTTTTCGAAAATACTAAATTTTTTCTCTTTCTTTATGGATTTTGTGGGTGCAATCCACTGAAAACCCTCACGAGACAAAACTCGTCCTCTAGGGGTAACCTAGAGGTTTAACGGCTTGTTGTCCATGCCCAGTGCAATCGAGTGACCAGCAAAAGTGGTCTAATAATTGATTAGAATTAGTCTGATGTTTTGCTCGAGGGCGAGAAAAAGATAAGTGTGGGGGTGTGATCAGTCACATATATTGCACATATATTGTCACCTTACCATACTTTTTAGCTAATAAATCCTATTAATAAGTCTACTTCTTCTTTGTTAAATGTAGGCCCAATTGCTAAAAGAAAGGAAGAGAAACAAGCCCAAAAGCCCATCTAATTGTGATTTAATTCAGAATAAATTCGAAATCAAGGAATCAGGGCAAATCTTGGCATATCAGAGAGGTTGAAAACCGGTTAAAAAGAATCCTCCTTGAATCAAGCGGTTGAGCTAACAATCAAAGGCTGTTTCGTCAAATCCTGAAGCTGCAATGAGAAACCAGCAGAAGATATGGGCAAATCACCAAACCGGAGATTTCCCCCAATTGGGTGTGGCCACATGGACACACCAGGGCGCGGAAACGCGGCCCTAGCCGCGTTTCTGCGGCTTGTTGAAGTTTGTTGGGGGAGCGTTTGCTCCCCCAATCTTCCCAGGATCCCCCCTCTGGTTTTTCCCTATAAATACCAGTTTCAACAGAGAAAAAAGGGGCGAAGACTAGGATTAGAATTTTTATTATTTCTTTAAGGATTTAGGCTCTTGTTAGATAGTGTAAAAGTTGTATTTTGTTTTAAAATTTGTAGTTCAGTACAAATACTTGTGAGAGAGAGGATTTGAGTGCTTGTAACTTGAAGATTGAAGTGACATCAATACAAGAGTCGAGCTCCATTTCTTCTACTCATTTTACGGTATGTTTTACTTTAATTACTTGCATTATTTCTTGTTTCCCATGAGTAGCTAAATCGGTTTTCTGGGCTAACTATTGTACCTCTCTCTAATTCTTCTTCTCTTCTGATTTTAATGCAAAAGACCCAATGAATCATTTGCATGCCTAACTAAAAACATTTCTTCTTGAAAGTGTTCTTGAAGGCACATGAGGATGGTTTGGATCTTTAAACTCCTACTTCTTTTAAGAACGTTTTTTGAACTATTTTTATTTCATACTTGCTTCTTCGCGCTTGATGATTTAACATTCGATTCAAAACGGTTTTTTAAAGAAAAGAGTGAACTTTTCCAACCATCTTATATGCTTTACTTCAAACTTTCTAAAAGTCAATCTTAAGTTTTGCCTATGATCAAGTTGAGGCACTAAGGATTTCAATAGAAGAATAAACGGTTGAGTAGTGAGATAGTGAGCCCAGATTTTCTTCCTTATTAAAATCAACCAAACAATTTTCAAGCTTTTTAAATCACCTTCTCCAAAGCCTTCTCCAAAGTTGCAATTTCTCTTTAATCATCTCCTTCTTTCCATTCTCTTTTCAATTAAAAAACGAGCACAATTCTTTGTCATTAAACGAAACACCGAAATCTTTCATCGCATTCCTCCTCGTGGACATGACCCGTTAGCCACAAGCTACACGGTAAATTTCTTAACTCTTTGATTGTTCTTTCATTTTTGCAATCAATGTCCAATCAAGTTAGCTGTATCATCGGGTGTCCAACATACATACATGTATCAAGTAAAGACAATCAGTTGTAGTACATTATTAATTATTATGTCAGCGAACACCAATTGTCACCTGTAATAGACGCATCCCATACTACGCCTGTCATACGTGTCAATCGAGGTCCTAAGTTATTGAAATTAGTAGAAGAGACATTGTCTATGTTTTAGGTGGGTTCCGTACATACCCGAAACTACAGCCTAATCACCTGGTGTTGAACCAGGTCCTACAGCTAGGTAGTCAATAACAAGAACAATCTGAACAATATCGATGTCAGTCATCCCTCGGTACCCTACAGTGGAACCGTAAGTCAGCTGCGCAACCTGTATTAGGTCCACCCACAATACAGACATTATCTCCTCCATCAATTTTCTAATCCCTGTGTAAGTTGTCTTTTTATATTATATTTAGATCAATCAATATCAATGTTATTTCAATTACTGAGACAATATGATGACAGTAACAATACCAATATTGAAAAGTCACCTAGAGGGGGTAGGTGAATAGGTGACAATACTAATCTATGAAATAAATGCGGAATTTAATAACTAATGCAAATACACTCAAGTGCGATCAACAAATGATTCACACACAACCAAGCCAAGAAATATGAATGCACAATATGAATAAGGCAAGGCACAAAGTAAAGAGAGAGATAGAGAGAG